>JARHVA010002148.1:242500-377500 GCA_037957365.1 Torreya grandis
TGTGCCAAAGTGCATGGACACAAAATTTGTATCAAAAAAGACATCTTACAAAAATTGAAAGATGAACAAATAAGAAAATGAAATGATGCATATATACAAATGTTGATAATATAACATAAAAAATAAAACTTATCGACTATTGAAAATATAATCAATGTACACAAATAAGCACACCATAGACACATCACTCAAAGATGTAAAACCAAAGATAAATGGTGTTTGGGTAATTAAATGGGCTGATTTTAAAAGTGGGTGAGTAACTTGTAATTTTTTCAATCATGATTGTGTAATATCTTCTTCACCCCAAGTAAAAATGGAGACATGAAGGGACTTAGAAAATAATAACAAGTGATTAGATGAATGGAGTAAAGGGTGGATGTAGAGCATGTGATGTTTAGGGGCATAAAATGGGATTAGTCAAAGTTATCCTAGGAACATCCACCTCAATATTAATCAAGTGGGTAGCTTGAAACTAGAAATAGATTATGCAGAGGAGTAATAAAAGGAGGGTGAATGGAAACCATGGAATAACTCGTCATAGCTTTCCTTCCCCTGATTAGACATGGATTGAATTTACTTTGTGACGTATGATAACACTCCCTATAACTTGTGATTTATTTTGTGTGGCACACTATTTGGAGACCAAGGCAAAAAAGGTAGATGGGTTATGAGTGTGTGAAATGGTTAAAAGGTTACCCATAAGTATGACTATTATTTGTATATGTAGGTTGTTCACAAGTAACATCAGGAACTTGATTTTCATCACTGTGCTTATCCAAGGTGTCATAAACTTTAGTTTTCACCATTGGATGGATTTTTTTAAAGATTATATACAAGAATGAACATGATATGGGATAGCCCTAGGCATAAAATCATTTTATATACATGATATTCATCATTTAATCTAATTCTTGGCCATTTGGAGTAGCCAAGTTGTATGCTCTAAACCTAAACCCAGCCACTATGATGTAAGATCCCAGTACATTTGGATTGAATTTTCCCTTCTCCCTTTCTACATTGGTATTATTCTAATTTTATTTAAGGATGAAGT
Source organism: Torreya grandis (assembly GCA_037957365.1). NCBI lineage: Eukaryota > Viridiplantae > Streptophyta > Pinopsida > Cupressales > Taxaceae > Torreya > Torreya grandis. The sequence continues at coordinate 243,552 of JARHVA010002148.1, forward strand.
CACTAACTTAGAATTCATGAGCTCAGACCTTCTTATTATACTGGTTGCATAGCCTATTATGATATGATATCATATGATCTATGGCTTGTTGATATTTTTCATCCAACAACTCCATCTCTTGTAGATGAACAACCCTATATGATTCCTCACTAATAATGCCTTTGAGTGATATCCATAGTGAGGGGAGTTTGACCTCAACTTGAAAAAACCACTAACAAACCCTCCCATTTTCATTTTTTAGGGGGACAACATGACATGTATTTGATCCCCATGCACTTGCCATTAGTCTTAGGGGTCAGTGACATAGATTTAATCACCACACATTAAAACACACTTCATGTTCTGGTAGAGTATAAAATTTAGGGGGATTTATCATTAATCTAAATGAAAGACCCCATACAAGATCTCATGAAGATGAGGAGTTAATTATTTGACGTAATCATTAGATATTACCCTACATGGATTGGGCCCTACTATACTTAGCATATATCAGAGACTCCCCCTAGTGGACCTATATAAACCTAGAATAGGACCTTTGACTATAATAGGAGACTTATTATCAGAGTTAGTATTAACTTCCATAGTGATCATTATGTGCAAATTGGGTTGAAAGGGTTTGGGATATTTCATTAGAAGAAGAGGAAGACTAAGAATTCATAAATGTTGAAGAAGATGAAGAACCACACCCTCTATCTATTATCAATACCAATAAGGTTGAAGTTATCAAGGGAAAGTCCACTATGGAGAATAATGTCAAAAATGACTATAAGAAAACTATGTTAAACCCCCTCAACCAACTAACCCAATAAGTTAATTCATTAGAATGACAATTCAATGTTAAACCTATGAAACCTAACCCAACTAAAAGACCCACAAAAACCATTTTGTTATCTATACGTCCTAATTAGAACAAGTCAAAACCTAATCCCTCCATCTCTAATCCATTGATGTATCCATCTTTTGCCCTTGAATGGTAAAACATGAAGGAAACTATTCAAGATCTAGACACCCAAGTTCACACCAAAAAATATCGGTATGAAGAGTTTCACCCGTATCCTTAAGATATGTGCATCCTTAAAGTGCCTTTTCCAACATATTTTGAACCTTCTAAGGTTGACAAGTATAAAGGAAAAGGAAAACCAAACAAACACATCAAAGAGTTCTTCATGGTGTGTTATGAGGTAACATATAATGATGCATACATGCTTTGACTATTCCCTCAAAGTCTTGGAGACCCCTCCTTATAATGGTTTATGAAGTTTCCAAAAGGATCTATAACATCATTCAAGGAATTGACTAAGAATTTTGTGAAATATTTCATTTATAATGTGGATCACTAAATAACCATGTTATATTTGTATGACACTAAACAAATAAATGGGGAAAGTCTAGTATCAATCCTACAATAATGGCATGGTCTTGCAAACTACTTCCCTTGCTTAATTCTTGAGAGGGAGTTAACCAAGATTTTTATTAATAAACTTAATTATAAATTGGGCTACCAACTTAAACTTCATTGTATTTCAAATTTTGATGATATTGTGGAGAAATAAATTCAGATTAGAAAGGCCCTCATTAAAAAAAGAATAATTAAATTTTATTCTTAAAATGATTACCATCAAAGTAATACCCATTCATAAAGGCCTAAATTATTCAATAGAAATAAAAATGTTGTTGGGGATGGGGTTACTAACTCTAAATGCATGCAAACAGTTTAGGGCTATACCTCATTACCAATATAACAAAACACATCTGGTGTTACTATACCAAGAAGAAGGCCTAAAGATACCACTAGGAAATGACACTACACAAAATTGGACAAACTAATAGAGGATGTTTTAATAAAATTAATAGTTTAAAATATGATCACCTTACTAGAGGTCAAACCCCTTAAGGAAAATAAACCTCACCTTGAATGGTTTAATGAGAATTAATTTTTTTATTACCATTGAATATAGGGGCATTATACTAAGTAGATAAAGTAATAAGCATCATGTAATCCCGTGAACCCCACAAGGGTTGCTACCCCTTGACCTTGCTAGGGGATGCCACCCCCAGACCCTCGCGTTGTGGCCCCTCATCCAAGGAGTTACAGTGTAAAGTAACATAATTTGGGACTTATGGGATGCTCATAATGACTTTAAATTCACCAAAAATAAAAATATATAATAAAAAGATTCCTCTAAAAATAAAAATAAATAAAAAAACATTCTTTTATCCAACAAAATTAAACTATGGATGCAATTCTAATTATTATATTTTCACTATATCATTCAAAAGAGCTCAATATTTGAAAGGATCTTTGAACAAGATTAGTCCTAACTATGTAGATGTTTGACCAAATGCCTTAGAGCAACGTGTACCTAAAACAAGGCATGTGGACTGTTTATAGGTTCAAGGTTCTAAACACAACAATATTTCTTGTGAATAGAATAAAAACATTATAGATAATACCTTTAGTGCCAAAATTAAACTCACAAGAAGACAATATTAAAATGAAGCCTGATTTGAATCAATAAAGAGATAAATATTTACAAAAGAATTGCATCAAATATGTTGATATGTTTAATAGTGCCAAGGTTTATTCAAACTTATCCACATTATAACTTACCAAATACATGGTTATCTTTACATGACATGAGCATATGTAGAAAAATGTCTTTTTTACACCCGAACAGTTTCCCTTTGCTAGCTGAAAGTGCATGACCTATTTGATAAAATGCCTTGAAGGCATGTGGGCTATTTAGCAAAATGTCTCAAAAAAATATGTTTTCAAAGAGCATTATGATTACAGGATATACACAAGATAGGGGTTTTAATGAAGTCACACCATTTTTTAAATAAGGAAAGTCATGACTAAACAAATCGATGCATAGTCAGTGAGGTCCACACATAAAAGGCTTTGGCCATAATGCACAAATTTGGAGTGCTTAGAAAAGTAATGATGAGGCTCTAAAACAATGATTAATAATGTAAAGATGATGGGTAATCACCAGATGTTTAACCAAATGATAGAATCAAAACACCTCCTAAGGAGATATCATAATTACAACTTATGCAAGATAGTGTTTTGGTAAGCTAGATATGAAGACAGACTTGTGTATTGAGTAGTGTACTATGACAACTTATTTTATTTACTTCTTTTCAAGTTATTATAGAATATATCACTTGGTCATCCATTTTAGGTTCATGAAAAAAGTGAGTTTGAAAATTGTGACTCAAGGTTTGAAACATGATAGCGTTGTCTTATAAAACAACCTAGACATCACCCAAAGTGTTTGTCTATTTGATTAAAATACCTCAAAGAAATATAGTATGCTTTAGTATGTGACATGTATAAAACCATATTCCTCAACCAAACTCTAAATAGTGGTTTGTGTGCCTAATTAGGTGGTTGAATAAGATGCTTTCACCACAATAAATGGGTACAAACTATCAAACATATGCAGAATGGTAAAAAAAGATATATTGAAACACTAACATATAGTGAATTATAATTTATTGACAAAAACAAGGAACCATATAGAATAAGAAAGAAATAAATGTTTATATGTTAATATATATACATAATTTTAAAAATAGACCTTAGAGATAGCCATGAATAATAAATTTGAAATTTGGAGCCACCAATCTTGGTTCAAATCTAACTTCCAACCTTAAGCAAACACACTCCACATGCAAAATGTCAGATCAAGAGGAGGAATCCCACTGTGGTTTCTAGAATGTATGATCAATAATTTGGACACTTGAATTTAACACACAAAGAGATATTAAAATCTATCCAAATCTAAGAATATTCAAAAGAAAAGTCAAAGGAGAGCAATCAACATACAATGGAAATATCTTGCCATCATCTTACTCCTGAATCTCCCTTCCTAGTCTCTGTAAGGTTGCGTAAATACTAAATTAACAAATTGAATACCTGAATTGTATATGGGATTGTAAAATGTGCTCAAGTATATAATGAAAATGGTTACTTTGAAGATGGTCTTGATAGCATAGACACATTCCAACTCTAGATTTCCCCAAATGCTTGGGTCATCTTGTGTTTATAGAGGTGTTAGAGGGGGAAATGGAGGGGAAATTTCCTTCTCAAATTTCTAATGGAGGATGGCTCTAGAATGCAAAAATTTCTAGAGATTGAAATTATCTAGACTTTCTTTGGGATGCATGTGATTAGAAAGTGGAGGGAATATTTAGGATTTTGACATTTTAAAAATAAGAATATTTGGTTATTATGGGACTTTAGGAATTAATTAATTTATAAGGTGAGACGGGTGAGGTTAGAATGTAGAAAGGGGAAATGTGAATAAATTAAATGGATTAATTAGGCAAGATGGATAAAATATTAGATGAAATTAGTTGAGTTAAGTGGGCGAGCATAATTAGACGCACATAGTGGAGGTGGCCCTAGGTTGTTAGTGATCTTTACAAATGTTCATTTCATCACATAAGGATCCTTATTTTAGGAAGAATTTAAACATTCACATATGTTTCCATACATATATTAATGCCAATTGTAGCTGTGATGTGCACTTGGTTTTGTCTCTAACACCCAAGATTTTTTATGCTTCCTTAAACATGTTTTTTTCTAGAATTTTTAGCCATTTTAATTATAGAGAGTTGGGAATATATCATTATTATCTTGATATTATATTGACATGATTATTTTTATTTATTATTATGTGAGAATTAGATATCTTTAAAATAAAATTATTATTTGTGATATGTATACATGTTGATTTAATTTTTTTGATTAACATGTTATATATAATTTACTAGGATTACACTTACAATTATGAATTATTTTTAGCATTGATTAATTACATTGAATATTGTATGATTCATCTCTCTCTTCCTATACCATGTTCTATCTCATCGATGTGATATGATTACGATATATAGAGATAGCTATTGAGTATTGATAAATATCGATGATTAGTCATGATCTAATTAGAAGTATTATGATCAACATGCATTGTTATTTTTCATGCTTCTTTGGATACAATACATGATAATGAGTTATCTCATATATATGACATATTACTTGGTATAGACTAACCATGTGATTTTTTGAGTTGAATCTGATTGACTCATGTAGCTTTCTATGGTAAGTTACACTATCAAATCCACATGTCTTATTGGTCACTTCTTTAATGACATGTTCGATACTGACAAGATGTATATTATAAAAATGCCTAGGGGTAACTAAGAGCCATGATGATCATTGGATTTATTAAGATACATAGAAGAGAAGATCAGTATCAGGCCATTAATGACTCTCCTCTTGCATTATTTAAGATTAATATGCATATTTAAATCTTCCTTTGAGTATATATGTACCCTAATTGAGAGAAGAGAAGATGTTAACTTTCATATATGGGTATTATACTAAGAGTTTTATTTCCTACTTAAACTCATTTAATACCATGTAGGAGTCCTAGATAAAACATATGTTAGCTCTAGTATATGGGTCTTTTACTATGAGTTGTGTTTAAAATTTTACTTGCTGATAGAGAATGTCATTTTTGGTAAAACTAATGTTAGCTCTAATAGATGGGCATCATGCTAGTTATTTTACTAGTTGATAGCAAATGACATCCTAGGTAAAATAGATATTAGATATAACAGATGGGAATATTACTATGATTTATATTTCCTATTTTTCTTTTTGATAGTGAATTATGTCTAGGGTAATAAAGATGTAAGCTATAACATGCAAGTATCCTGGTATGATTTGTATTATTTTTTACTTATTCATAGTGATTGGAGTCCCAAGTAATCAGATATGGGTGGTTTGATTCTACAACAACATTGGATATCTTCCTAGTTTTCTTCTCATGACCCACTAGGGAGAAATGCACTATATTTCAGAGGATTATGGCCATGGTTGATATCCATTTATCATAGTTCCACACATATTCAGATGATTGATATAACATGATTAGTTATTTTATGGAGTTATTTATTGATTATCTTGTCATTATCATGATTATATGTATATACACATGTGCCTAAATGTTAATTATGTAGCCATGAATGAAGGTGTGTGATACTATATTTTAAGAACATGATATTTTTAACTCTTCATGCAATAGTTGATTTGATATTTTTGAATATTATTGGACAAAATTGATATCCTCAATCTTTTTTTCCATGTGGATTAACAATTGACATGTTCAGATATTTTATATAGCATGCTTAGTTAACTAATAGAGATAGTTAATTGTTATTTTGTTGTTATCATCTCTCTTTATGTGTCTCTATCTCTTTGTCTATCTCTACTTTTGACTCTCTTTATCTTTGTGTGCATGTGTGCATGCATGCTCGTGTGTGATAGTGGATATTAGTCCTTTAACCATTCATGTATCTATGTGTTAGTATATTTTTGCCATGTTATTTCTGAACCCTTATGTAGTGATTGACTAGTGACATACTTGAGGGTGGGTACAAAAATGTAATGTTTCACAACCTATGATTGGAGTTATAGGCACAACTTAAGAGTGACATTGAGATACACAATGTTGTGAAATATGCATAACTATTTATTTGTATCTTGATATGGGTAACTTTAAACTATTTATATATTAATTTATATTATGTGAATGTTTTGGTGGGTGAAGTTGGTATGCAGGTGACAAGTCTTTGATGGTCAAAATTTGGATAAGGGGGAATGGCCATAGACCTAATGACACATTATATCCTAGGTTTGACATTAGACAATGTGTTTAGTGTTTATGTTGTTAAGCTACTGAGGTCATGTGTTTGTGGATCACTTATCTCCTTTGTCATATTTTTTTTATGAATTATCTACCATAGGTTAGTAGGTCACCTAATATGTTAATTAAACATATGTATTACCCACCTAGCCACGTGTGTAGTCAGACCCATTTCAAAGACCTTGGAACCCATATAAACTTGGAAATCAAATTTTAAGATTACATAAAAACTCACCAAAAAATATTTCTAGTTGTCCAAGTGTCTAGTATTGACTTGTGTACCTTGGGGATTATCTATAAGGACCACTACCCAATGTTGGAGCCTTCTAGGCTATTGAAGCTACATGGTTTGGGAGAGACACATGTCCCACCAAGAATGGTGGCATAATGCAATAACCCACTCTCCCTTATATATGAAATATTATTTTGTATATTTTTCTTTCTTAGCCATGGATATTAATTATAGTAAAGTAGAATAAAGATAAATAAGACATGAAATTGAAGGAGCATAAAAAAAAATAAGAGGATTACCTTGCCAAATTGTTCAGGTAGGATATGCATTATCATCATGTGGTAAAGTGTGTAGTATTTGAGGTTTTAGTGTTGAAAACTTATGCATAAAATTAGACATAGTGTTGAAAATGTGTGAAATGTTGTGTTACAAATATGTTAAATAATATGTTTAAAACAATTGAATGATTTATATGTCTAATATATAATATTTTTAATTAAGGGTATGTGAATGGATTTAGATGGAACCTTTGGCCTAGGTGAGGGTATATGGTAGTTATCCTAAGGTTGTTGTTGTACAATATAAAATTCTATGAATTTTAATTATTTAATGCCTAAAGTAAATCTTGTAAACTATAGAATATACTTTAGTTTTTTTCTAATGCTTGGTTATCTATTGTGTGATTATTTTTACCCAACTTCAAGCCAATATGTCTACATCCAATTATCTTAAATCTATGTCTAAGTCATTGGGTATCCCTAAATTTATTGGGTTATTGTGGATCCCATTTTAGCTCATGGGTTCATGAGGTCCATGGATGCCTAATGACATCACATGGTTGGGAGGCAAGAATTTTTTTTTACTATTGAATTACAATTGATTTAAAAGATGGTGAAAAATGTGAGGACAAAATTTGCTAAACTTTGGTTGCATATTGAAAAAATGTCTTATTTATGCTAAGAGGTATTCTACCCTGGCATCTAGGGGTGTGGTGGGAATTAATTTAGTGAGTGTGTTCAATTTTAAGTATGACTTTATAATTTACATCTATTTGATCATCACTTGAAAAAAATACATTTAAAAAAAATAGTCGACATTTTTATACATATTAATTTTATTTAAAAATATAATTTTATGATCAAACATTATTACAAGTTAAAATCTGACCAAAATTATTATAGTTTATTAACTTTTATTAAAACATAATTTTATGAGAAGGCACTATTACAATTTAAGAACTTAAAACACATATTTTTAAAATTTAGTCCACCCTCTACCACCACACATTATTTTTCATTTCTTTAGCATATTAAGGGTGTTATTATTCAAGTTTCAATGATGGTGTTTGTTTACAAGAAATCAATTTTGCTTCCATCTAAGAGTCTAAAGTGTGTTTGTGTGGCATTGTAGCTAGGTTTTCCAAATATATTAAATGGTACCTATAAAACAAGGTTCATTTATATGCTTAAAAAACTATTATTGTGATGGATTAATAATGGTGTTTTTATTTATTTTTAGATGAGCCAATGTATGGAGTTTGAGAGAAGAAAAAATATATTCTATAGATGTTAATTACGTTATAATATCCTTAGGTGCTAATATTTTTTCAAATTTTAATTATCTATAACTGAAATAAAAATAGATTTATGCTTAGGTTTGTAAACTAAATATAATCATCGTATGAGACTTGGATTTATGTATAATTGTTTATATTAAATTGTAATCAAAATGTTTTGTAGATGCAATGTGAAATTTTGAGAACACTGAATTATTAAATCATACATGTATTTCCTTTAATCTTTCCATATTTTATTATCATTTATATTGGCAATGTTAAATAATAAGACTTTTTAGACCTAATCAAACTAGGCATCTCATATAATAAAATTTAAAAACATAAATGCTTGTCCAGTGAATTTTATCATGGATGAATTTATAATAAACAAAAATTCATAGAATTACTTGCAGTCCTCACAACTATTGATATAAATTATACACAAATACCCTATACATGGCTATCAAGTGCAACTGTATACACCAAAGAAAATGTGTGTAAGAGATAAAATATGAACACGAATAAGTAATTTAATTAAAAATAATAAAAATTATATATATATATATATATATATATATATATGTATGTATGTATGTATGTATGTATATGTATGTATGTATGTATGTATTTATACTGATAAGTAACCAAGGGTACATACATACATACATATACATACATACATATACATATACATACATACATACATACATATATACATACATATATATATATATATATATATATATATATATATATATATATATGTTTATGTATGTATGTATGTATACTGATAAGTAACCAAGGGTTGATGGGTCTCTCACCCCTTTATTAATCAAAACAAAAGAGGATTATAAGAAGTCATGATCAAAATACTAACCACATATAAAACCCAAAGATAACCTACACCACACTTAACAAAAACCACCCCAAAGGGAAAAGTTCCTAAAACCAGATACCTAAAGAGTACCAACAAGACATCCTAAAAGATAAATCCCAAAACAACCAAAGATCAAAAATAAATGAATACCACCACCAAGAACAAATTAAAAACAAAGAAATGGGTAGCCACCAACCAACCACCTACTAAACAATGATGCCACTAGCTAAATGGAGGACATGACCATTCCCAACACTACCCACATACTTCAGTATGATGCTAGATTTAAGTTATCCACCACCATTCTTCCATCTTCATCCATCCCACTAGTCTCTTCACCAGTCACCTAATCTATAGAATCACTTCTATTCATTTCCACCATTTTCTACCTAAAAAAATGAGGTATACCTATCTTCCTCTTCTCAAAAGCACCTACAAACCTCGAATACACTACAACACTTTCCAATGGGACTACATAGGTCCCAATGCCACCCACCATCACATGTGAGGGCCTACCCCTTGCATTTGATGGGTGTGTTTAATAATGGGATTATTTATGCCAAATAAATGATCTATCAAATTGACCATTAAAAATAAATGTGATTCCTTCCTAACACTAAACATAACCACCATAATGTCATATGTGTCTTAAGATCATTAAAATATAAAACATGAAGTATTCTTCCTGAAGGGCCAAGATTTTGAAGGTAATCCTACATAAATTCCACATGCTCTAAGAGGTTTCAGAAATAGTCCTCCAGGTCCCTAATATCATGAATGAAGACCAACCCTTGAAACTCTTCTCCAACAAAAAGCATAAAACATTGTTACCCTAGTATAAAGTCACCATAATTGCCTCCAACCCTACTTTGAAGTTTGGGTAGATAAATATTGCCACAATTACCAGCATAACACCCTTATCCTTTGAATCCATGAGAAAATTACCCATGAAGATAGATGAGATAATTGAATTCACATTAATTCAACATGGCATATCTAAAAACACCAAGCTAATGATTTCTTTAACTGCCCATAAAACACTCCTAGATTTTAAGATAAACACCTTATTCAACCCTCACACTACCATCAAATGCCATTTCTCTCTTAGTATCCTTAACACAAAATAAAGGCTCACTCACCTTAATCTATAACATTTATTCCATGTTTACAAACTACTAATACCAACCATCCACAATAGCCTATACCAACACAAATGTTAAGATCCCCTAACACACACAAACATAAAGGGAATTTTTAATCCTTTTGATTAAGCATACTAGGCATGGGAACAATAAAAATTGAGTTTGGGAATGAAATGATGACCCCTAACCTAAAATCACAATAATAGGCACAACTCCTAAATCTTAGCCTTTATAAAGTGATGATACTTTTCCTTTATTCCATCCAAGTTCCCCAATCATTATCGATGATAACATATCTAGCTTGTGATATGTCCCTATTGTATAAGTCATCAACAACATAATTAGCTTCCCAAAAGTAGTGTTTGGTTTCCCAATCATTAAGATAATCCACCACATCCCACACTTGACTAAGGATGTTTTTAATGGTCCATGAAAAAACATTTATATTGCATAGTGCATAAACTATTACCATTGATTCTCCCTGATCAATGCCACACTTAACCAATAGATCTAGCCCCAAAACCAAAGATCATGTTTCTACCTCATTATTGGTATTATTAATGAGATTCATCGATGATACTATAATTAACAAGCTATCATAATCAAATATTACACACCCTCCCCTTGAGGCCCCTATATTTTCTCTAGCCTCCCCATCAAAATATAGTTTGAACATTCTGGAAGGGCGAGCAACTAGTCCATATTACCAATAAATCTCTTGGCCTTCAAACACATGACCCACCCATTAACTATAAATTTAAATATTATATTAGTCAATCTTATTATTTTTTCATATGTTTTTTTTATTTAAAATGAATAAATAATTAACATATATGTCTTAGATAAATCTATGTAAAAGGCACTAAGACATATCATTCTATAGGTACCCCATTCCATTTATTTCAAGTTTATTATTTCTTTCATTTTTACTAATTTTTGCACTTATAGAGAGGGAATAAGGCCTTTAATCTACTTTTACATGCTTTCCTTTCATGGGAGTTTTTGTGCACAAGTATATTGATCCACACAAGACTTTTATGTCATGGAGCCTTTATGTTAGATTTAAAACTTTCATTCATCTCAAATGTATAAGCTTCTTGTTCCTCTTGATTAAAATACAAGTTTCAAACAACTACTAATGTACAAAACCTATTATTTTTTTATATTTTTATTTATATATTTATGTTAATGATTATTTTTGTTTTTGTAGTTTCCTAAAATAAATTATATAAAAATCAATAGCCATTATAGTGTTTTAATAATAAAGGTTGCCCACCTACTTCTAATCACTTCAACATGGGCACCCATTTTTTCAATATTTATTATAATTTTTTTCCATCTTATTTATTTTTAATATTTTATACTTTTTGGTCAGGGAGTCATATCGTGGTCAGCATCCATAACTAAGGGCTACACTAGGAGCCACCTCCCAGTGGTCTCATTTAGACATGAAACTAAGGGTCATGTGGTAACAACACTATGAACCACTCTTCCCTTCTTCAAAGGAGGGAGACATGCGATAATCTAGGAGGGTGTATGGGACTAGCTATACCCTCCTCTTTTGCTCATTAGTTTTTAATTAATTTCATTTATTTTTCATAATTATTATTATAATATGTTTTAATATTATAATAGTATTTATCTACTTATATGTGTGTGTGTGTGTGTGTGTATAATATTTGAAACTTTTACAAACTATAGCTATAGATATGTATGTATATATATTTACTTGTAGTCTTGTTACAATTTCTCCATTGTAGGAATTATTAATATTACATAAGTTCCCTTGGTTGTGTTCTACCCCATAATACCCAGTTTTTAAATTTTAAATAGGGAACCATTATTGTTAATAATTTTTTATTCATGGTCCATACCAACCTTAGGTATTCTAATGTTGATGCACAAGTCTAAGGTTGTTTTTGAAGTTTGATTTACTTGTTAAAATTACAAAATAAATAAAATCAAACCTTGTGCATTATTAATGATTTATTTACCACCTATGATTCCTTTTTTATTATTTTGATGCTTATTAAATGTCAAATTTTAATTTAACTAACTAATTAATTTAAGCACCTAAGGGGGCTGGGGGTTCGCATCTGCGTGGCCCCCTCAAACCCTTCCTCACATTTGTGTGGCACTATAATGCGAGATCTATTACTATGTGGAACTTTATTTTTACCTCAGATTTTAGTATTGCAGATGGAACCCGAGTTGGATTTCTAGCCTGAGTTGGACTGCCATCCCGATCTGGTTTGTGATGGAAATAGTGAATGGATGGGGGAACTTTGTTTCCTCTATGTCAGTGTGCCCCGTGTGGAAGGTGGCTCTGGTGGTGGTTACGAGCGATCACGACCTCTACAGTGGCTTCAATAACATGGTTTTGAAGCGAGTAGAGAGGTGTATGAAGGAGCTATGACATGTAGGTTGGGGTACACGATTGTGAGTGTGGGAAAGAAATGATCCACCTACTTCCAATGGAAGCCACAGATTCCTATGTGGATTTGTATTTTGAGATGCCGATTAAGGACATTAGGGCTACAGGTAGTGCATTTTTAGGGTTTGAGGGCATGGTGGAACACAACCTTTTTATCGACATGGCTATGGCTGTCATTATTACTGGATCTGATGGTGTCACTATCAAATCAAAGGGACAGAGAAATCAAAGGTATTTTGTAGAATTTTAAGGTCCTGATAAATGCTTATGTGTCATTATTTTGCAATGGCAACCTGCATTATTGGCCAGGGTAGAATGCTAAAGATATATATATTTTTAGCATTCTTTTTCCTATGTTGTATGTCCTTTGAGGTTTTAGGTCCTTGTAAAACTTGGGTACTTTTATTGGATAATGTTTGTGGTTTCAGGTCCCTATAAAACTTGATTTTGATACTGTTCTTTAGTAGGTTTCAGGAATGTTTTTCCTGTTGGTTGTTAATGCTTTATCTTTCTTGATTCTGTTAAAGGGTTTCGAGGTCCCTTCAAAACCTGCTTTTACCTTAATCTAAACATTAAGCACCTAAGGAAAAAGGTATGGGAGTCTGTTTCCAATTTAAAAAGTAAGGACTATTCTGGACGATGGATTATAATGGGAGACTTCAATGTGCCTCTCTATGATCATGAGAAAATGGGAGGTACTGCTACCTAGTTGGAAGGGAGATTGGATTTACTGGAGTTTATAAATAAAGAGGGTTTAATGGATATGGACCTCCATGGAATTTAGTTTACTTGGAGTAACAAGAGAGTTGGTAATGAATGTATTCAGGCTAGGCTTGATCGTGCTCTTATTTCTCCTGATTGGACTAAAGAATTCATTTGCAAGTTGGAAGCCTGCCAAAAAATAGGATAGGATCATTTTCCCCTCATTTTCACTGCTGCAAAGATTAGTCTTAAGAAGAATTTTCCTTTTAGATTTGAGAAGATGTGGATGCAACACCCACAGTTTGAAAGTAAATTGGAAGAATGGTGGAGTATTGATATTGAAGGTACGGCCCTCTTTAGAGTTGCTTCTAAGCTCAAAAATGTTAAAAGGAAAGTTAAAATATGGAATAAGAAAAGCTTTGGGAATATCTTTGAGAACAAAAAATCTATAAAGGGGGATATTCTAAAAACACAGGAACAAATTTAGAAGGATATACTCCTGACCTCCTCATTGAAGAAAATGAAAAGTTGGCTCAATATCATGACATCATCACTAAAGAAGAAATCTACTGGAGACAAAGATCAAGGTTGTTATGGTTGAGTGAAGGAGATAAAAACACAAAAATTTTCCATCTATCCACTCTTAAGCATAGAGCCAAAATTCACATATCACACCTAAAAAAGGGAGACTTGAAGATTATAGAGGATAAGGCCATCATGGATGAAATGGTGACTTTTTTCTCTTCTCTAATGAAGGCTGATCCTAACATCAATTTGGATAGTCAGGCTGAAATACTTAGAGTGATTCCTCCTCTGGTTTTGAAGGAACAAAATAAAATGTTAAGCTCAATTCCTAAGGATGATGAAATTTTCAAAGCTATTTGTTCTCTGGGAGGAGATAAAGCTCCTGGTCCTGATGGATTCCCCATGTTTTTCTTCCAAAAACTTTGGAAATTTGTTGGTAAAGATGTATGTGATGCTGTGAAGGAATTCTATGGAGCTAAAAAGATGCGTAAGGAAGTCAACTCCACCTTTCTGTGCCTGATTCCTAAGAAAATTGGTGCTGATTCTCCTGATCAGTTTAGACCGATCAGCCTTTGTAATTCTTTTTATAAAATTATTTCCAAAGTTCTTACTTCTAGACTTATCCAAGTGATTCCTTTGATTATTACTGATCAACAAAATGGCTTCATCCCAGGTAGACAAATATTTAACTCTATTATCTTTGCTCATGAGAATATTCACTCCTTGTCTTGTTCTAACAATTAGGGGTTCATTATGAAAGTTGACATTGCTAAGGCCTATGATAGAGTTGATTGGTCACTTCTCTCAAACATTCTATTAGCTTTTGGCTTTGACCAAAAGGTTGTTGGTCTTATTCATCAATTGATTTCTACCTCCTCTATTGCTGTTCTGGTTAATGGGAGCTCATCTCATTTATTTTATCCCTCTAGGGGATTGAGACAAGGTGATCCTTTATCCCCCATCCTTTTTGTTATTATGGCTGATTGTTTGGGGAGATATATTGGGGACTTAGTCCATAGAGGTTTCTTTAAGGGATTACAACCTTCTTCCCATCCTCTAATTTGTTCTCATGGACAATTTGTTGATGACACCATCTTTATGGGTAAGGCTGAAGTCAAGGAAGCCAAAAATTTGAAGCAAGCTATTAACTTATATTCTTCTACCTCTGGTCAATTGGTTAACTAGAATAAAAGTGTGGTGTTCTTTATCAACACCCCTATCTAGAGACAAAATAAAATTGCTAAAATCCTTGGATGTTCTATAGGATCTCTCCCCTCTTCTTACTTGGGTCTTCTTCTTGGCCTGAAGGTCCCTGATGCCTTCTGGGAAGATCTTATTAACAAATTTAGCAAGAAACTTGCGGGATGGAAAGGAAATATTTTAATCCAGGCAGGTAAGTTAACTCTTCTCAAAGCTTGTCTTCAAAGCATACCTACTTATGCTTTAAGTCTCTTTAGAATTCCTATTAAATTTGCTGAGTCTATTGAAAAAATTCAAAGAAATTTTCTATGGACTGGTACTGAGGAAAAAAGGAGAATTCCTTTAATTGCTTGGGATCAAGTTTGCAAACCTCTCAGTGAAGGGGGATTGGGAATCAGGAAAATCAGAAGTATGAACAAAGCTCTTTTAGCCAAACTAGGTTGGAGAGTTTACCATGACAACAAAGAGTGGAGTACCATATGGAAACATAAGTACCTCTTCAATGCTAAATCCCTTCCTGATTTCTTCTCTTCTCCTGATGTTATTCATCCTTCTTCCATATGGGGGGCTGTTCAGGGGACCAAGAAAAATCTAGGAAAAGGATGTTCCTGGAAAATTGGTAATGGGCTTAAGGTGAAATTTTGGGATGATGTCTAGTTAAAGGATCATCACTTGATTGGAGATTTTCATGACAAGAATTTAGTTGATCAATGCAAGCAGAGATATGGTATATTAGTTAGTCATTATTGGCAGAATGATTCCTGGGTGAATTTAACAGATGTTGATCAAGGCTTCAGTAACATCCAATTATCTCTCAATGATGTCTCTCTTTATCCTTATCTTGAGGATGAGATTATTTGGCATGCTGACCCTAGTGGCTAATTTAAAGTCTCTACTATCTTTGCTTCAAAGGAAAAGGGTAATCAACCTTTTTGGTCTCATGCCTTGATTAAGGGGCTCACCCCCAAAATTAATATCTTCTTTTGGACTCTGCTTCAAAATAAAATTTTGACCCTTGACAATTTGCAAAAAAAAGGTATAAATGTGGTTAATAGGTGTATTTTATGCAAAAATGGACTTGAAGATAGAGACCATATGTTTCTAAATTGATCTTACACCCAACAAGTTTGGACTGAGATTCTCAGTTTTTGGGGTATAACATGGGTCCATCAAAACAATGTGGAACTCTCTTTTAAAAGCTGGTGCTGCCCCTCTAAGGATCTTGATGCTCATTTTCTTTGGAAACTAACTCTCCCTCATCTCTAGTGGGGTATCTGAAAAGAAAGAAACAATAGAATATTCAGGAGTAAAGAACTTCCAGGATGGGTGCTTGGTCAGAACATCATTAGAGCAATCAAGGAAAACTTTAAATCCCAGAGGGATTCTGATCAAACCTTCCAATTTGATAACCCTTTACGATCTGAAGGGTCTAATTTGAAAACTGATAATCCAAGATCGATCATAAAATGGTATGTTCCTCCTAATGGATGGATCAAAGGGAACTTTGATGGAGTAGCTAAGGGAAATCTAGGAAGCACAGGATGTGGACGGGTCTTGAGAGATCATGTGGGAAATGTAATTGATGCTATCGTTGTCCCAATTGGTAATTTAAATAGCCATATTGCTGAAGCTACTGCAACCCTCTACACTATTAAATTAGCTATTGATTTGGGGTATTCCAAATTATGGTTGGAAGGTGATTTTTTGAATATTATTAACATCCTAAATAATAAAAATTCAATATCATGGTCTATTGAGGCTACGGTTATGGAAATCAAAGCCTTAATTATAAAATTTGAAAAAGTGGCCATATCCCATACATATAGAGAGGCCAATGGGGTCACTAACTAGATAGCCAATCATGCTGTTTAAATGGGGCATAAGGTGAGGTGGCTTGATGATTTAAATAAGCACGTTGATCTTAAAGTGCTTATTAATTATGATGCCATTCATTCCAAAGTGGGAAAGATTTGCTTGGATTAGCAATTTAATGATTTGGTGGAGTGGCCTTATAGCTATCAAATTACCATCCTTGAGGAGGTACATTCATGAGAATGTAATGTGGTTGCTGCATGTGTCATCAAAAAGGCGAACTCCATTTCAAGTAACAAATAACTGGGTCCATTTCAAACTTTCTACCTTCTGTGTTTTGGTGCTTCTAGTTTTTCATTTGCTTTGCAATATGAGGGGTGAACCACGAAAGCAAGAGCCCAAAAAATGTGATGACTAGAAGGCTAGATAAGATGTATGGAAGATTCTACAGAAAGGGAAGGTGGTCAGTTATCTGGAACATTTGCATGGCTTTAAACCCCATGTCCCTACCACCTTCTTTAAAAATTGGGTTGATGACAGAGTTACTCTCCACGGAGTTACTGTGAATCTTACTGAGGACTTTATTGCTAAGGTCATGGGGCTTCCCATGGGTGGTATTAAGTTCTCAAAACATACCAATATCTCCAATGTGGCCTACAAAAAATTTTCGAAGATGGATGGAGAGGAGAAGCAACTGGAAAAGAATGGAGACTTCTTTGATATGGAATATATAAAAAGAATTTGGTGAGATGTGCTATGCTGTATCCGTGAGTACTTTATCCTTGATGGTAGGAATAAAGAGTTCAAAAATTTCATTTTGTTTTTCTCAACCACTTTGGGCACAAGGATAGAATTTCTTTCCCTTTCTATCTGTGTTTTTTGTTACTTTAAAGCTTGTATGCCCATAGGAAGAAGGAGTCTCACCCCATTTTACATGAAGGTCTGATACTTCTCATAGAGGGTTTTTGTAAAAATAAATCCATAGCTTCAACTCCTTCTAACAAATATAAGGGTTCTCAGTCCAAAAAGTGTAAGAAGGATGAGAATATTAAAGGGATAGAAAAGGTAAAACCAAAACCCTCTAGTTCTCAAAAACAAATTGTAGAAGAGGATTTTGAGTCAGAGAGTACTGAAAGCTCTGAGAAGGATGTCCCAAAGGAAGAGGAAGGGATGGATGTTGGGGAGATCAGCTCCAATTTGGATGGATATCTAGAAACTAAAGGAAAATTTGAGAAAGGGAATGAAGAGGATACAACTGAGGGAAACTCAGAATAGAGTAATTCTGACAATGAGGGTAATCAGACTGTGTCCAGGGGAGGTGTTAAAGATAAAGATATCTTAACTGATGATCTAGTTTCTATGAGAGAGGAATATCACATGGTTTTGGCTTCTACACCTGCTAGGGAGACTGGGGGACAAGAAAAGGAGGACCCTGTTAAGCATGAAGACCCTATTGAGATTAGAGAGGAGGAACTGATGGATAGGGAGGAACAAATTGAAAAGGTTGATTCCCCTCCACATGAGATTGCAGAAGACATTTTTGACTCTCCACAGAGGGAAACCAAGCTTTCCTTCCTACATTCTGCCAAGTTTAAGGCCGACTCTATTCTCCAAGTTGATTCTTGGATCTATAATGAAATAATGAGGCTGAAGAAGAAAGTGGAAACAATGAAACACAATCAAGATGTTGATCAGACCATAATCAACTGCTTGGAGGTGCAAATGAGAGATATCCCAGAAAAACTTAAAGATTATGAGCATAATCTTAGAATGCTCATCAAGGAAAGTAGAACAAAGATTGAGCAGGTAACATCAAGCATCTGTGCTGCTATAGCTAGCCTTGGTAAAAGAGAAAATGAAGAAACAATATCCTTAGAGGGTCCAAGTAAGAGGGCAAGGTAGAGTTTAAGGAAGAAAGCCTTGCAAGCTGCTGCTACTTCGACTGCTAACTCCATCCAGGATACTACTATGATTGGGAAGGAGGCTGTTAAGATGATCATGGAATTGCAATAGAAGTCTAGGGTCTTCTTTGTTGGTTTTGTTCCTGTTCAGGTCCTTATTACTGGTTGATGTAACTGGTTCTTGTTTTTGGCCCTATTTCTTGGTTCTTGGTCTAAAACTTTATTTGAGGTTCCAGGTCCTTGTAAAACCTAGGTACTTTTATTGGACTATGTTTGTGGTTTCAGGTCCCTGTAAAAATTGATTTTGATGCTGCTCTTCAGTAGGTTTCAGGATTGCTTTTCCTAGTGGTGGTTAATGTTTTATCTTTTTTGATTCTGTTAAAGGGTTTCAGGGTCCCTTCAAAACCTGCTTTTACCGTAATCTAAAACATCCCATTCCTAGGCTTCAAATTTTCATTGAGTTGCCTAGATCATGACATTTATCTACACCTTATGTACTTGCAATTGATCATAGTCTTTGTGAAATTTCTATAGTACTCCCAAGCATCTAGATTCTTGAGGTCCATGCACATGTCAAGATCTCATCCACTCAAGGCTCTTAGTTTTCAAATTATATTCTAACTCTTCCAAGCATCTGAGTCATCACAGGTTGTGCACATGTCAAGATCTCATTCACTTAGGACACAACTAGTCTTTGTGAGAATTTTAAGTCTTCTGAGTCCCTAGATCCCTGAGATCATGTCATGTGGTGATATCTCATTCACTAAAGTCTTCAAGAGGAAAATAAATAATTGAAATTAAAAATCTCCTCAGATATTCAAGATCATGCTATGTGGAGACATCTTTGTCACCTGAAATATGTGGGAGGAAAACACATAGTTGATATTCAAAAGCTTCCTAGAGCCCTGATATCACACCACATGGTGACATCTTATTTACCTAGAGTTTTTAAGAGGAAAATACATAGTTGAAATTCAAAATATTCTTAGATCCCCGACATCATGCCTCATGGTGACATCTCTATCATATGGAGTGTATGGGAGGAAAATACATAGTTGACATTAAAAATCTTCTTAGATTGTCAAGATTGTGCCAAATGGAAAAATGTTTTTGATGTGGGGTTATCAGGGTTAAAAAAATAGGTTTTAAAATATTAAGGCCCCTAGTTAAATATAATCATGCCAAGTTGCACAATCTCATGAGAACATGGCCAAAATACAAATAAAATAATTGACATCTAGATAGAAGCCAATACACAACAAGAGGACACATGGTAAATAAACCTACCAAAATTGATAGGTGATTTTAAATCAAAACAAGAAATAAATCAAATTTCATTATTTACATTAATGTCACATGAACTATGCATTCAAAACTTATATTTTGGTAATATATGTAAAATTTGAACAAACATCAAATCACTTTCCCATTAATCTATAAGCTACACATTGTAAATTTGAATTATTAGGTAACCAAAATCCCTAATTTTCCTTAGTGGAATTTTAAGTGTTTTCAATCAATTTATTAAAAATCCTACAAGTTCCACAATATAGAAAATGGTTTCTCTAAAATCATCTCGCAACTACTCCCCCTCTTCATAATCCATTACTAGTAGCACTGAGTATATGGACACTATGTTTGATAAGAGTGCTCTCAATTTCAAGTATCCTCACTATTCAGTTATCTAAGATGTAATGTATTCTAAATCATTGTATTCATCATAGAATCATTTATCCTAGGAGTGGAAATATACCAATGAGTTGCTGCTAACTAAAAACATGGGAATACACAATACAATGGCAAAATATGAGGTAATGCCATGTATAGACTTATTTTGTGATATATTTTTTAATGGCACTTGTACTAGGGATTTTTTTCATCTTATAACTTATATAAGTGTAGTTGATTGTATTTTTAGAGAAGAATTTGAAAGTTATTTCAGGATTCTAATGCCCGAGGTTGCTTATAACCAAGCTTCAACCAATGTTTGGATGAAACAAAATATAGTAAAGGGAAAACTAAAAAAATGGTTTAAAAAAGGTGAGAAATTAATCAAAAATAGGGTATTTACTCCAATCCCATAACTAAGTTTAGACTGGGCATTAGGATAACAATGCAACTTATGAATAGAATATATGGTTTCCCCAGTACCTTTTATGTATAGGTTGAGTGGGTACCCTTGTTATAAATTCTCTTAACCTCATACAATATTGTAGCATTAGAAGAGGTTATTAGTGATAAATTAAAGGGACAAATGTTCAAACTTGAGCAAAATCTAGATGATCCCCATTTTAATATCATGTCATGTTTGATAGATGCAATCATGGGGATGGTCCAAAAAAATTATGGGAACCATGCAAACCATCTACTGAGTACCTAAATAAAAAAATTTGTGATGATTATTCTCTCTTACATGTTTATAAATTAAGGAAAGAAATAAATATAATTCATGAAGATATTTATCCTCAAGTCTATCATGCCATATATGGAAACCATATGCCCAAACTATCTAAAAAGATGAGAAGGAACATCTAAAAAATTAGAGATTATTGGTACTACATAGATTGTACTATCATTAGAATTGAAAATACCAAAGTACCTCTAATATACTTGTCATGCCATGTCCTAGATAAGGTGGTTGAACATGAAATTACACATAAATTATACAATAATGTGGATGAGGATCTTGGTGCCAAGCACCAGTCCTATTATCATAAAACTCCCCTAAAAATTGGATAACTTTAGTTTATAATGAGGGCACATCTTAATTTAGTGGGAAAGGTCACAACTCACTATGACCTAAAAGTATCCCAATATAGATATTGGGACCCAAGGTAAAGAGTCAAGAGTTATATTAAGAAACTTAAAGAAAAGATGAAGGTTATCATCAAGTATGGTCACAACATATATGAGAATGATGTTATCTTCCTCAATGCTTCAGATGATTTTGAAGTTTGGATCCATATGAAAAATCATAATATGTCAATGATAATTGCTCAATAAATCCAATATGACCCTAAAATCACTAAAGAACAAGAAAATGAAATAGTTAAAGAGGCCAAAAAATCTTGGATTTGTTAATGGCCTCATCCATAGTCTTAAAGCACCCATGATCATAATCAACCTTCCTCTTCTACATAATAAATTGATCCATTAGAGGGAGAGCTTATCATCTTAAGGGAGGTGAATATTTAGATCAAGAAATATATTCTCAAAGGTGTCCCTAGAGCTCATCAAGTTCCCACTCATCTAACTACTATCACTTTAGGCATAATAACCATAATTATGAGGACCTTACCTCTTATATATGTAAAAATAGGTACATTTTCTTGGGAACCTCTATTCCCACTTACATAGTCACACAAGTAAGTCTTCTTGAGTTTATACAAATTTATTTTAGATTCATTTCATATACCCATATTTCCCCTAAAGCACCTCTAATGAGTCTAGCTTCACCATCTATAACAAGTGTTGGGACAACCTCCCAAACATTTCCTATTGTACTAATTTCCCCTCCATCCACTCTTAATACCACCACCATTACTTCACCACATATCCATTAATCACCTAAAATAGTAGTTCCTACTACTATGGCTCCCTTATTGGCTTCACCTTTCCCTTCATATCCCATTTCTCCCATAACCACTCACCAAAAAATACAAAATTATTCTAACCTATTTCAAAACTTGGAAATTTGAAGAAAGGCCTTCATCAGGTCCATTTATCTTAGGAGGAAATATCAATGAGGAACCAAAGGGAATAACATGAATATATAGTTTCAATAGTGGATTACCCCATAGATGAGGAAGATGGAAATGTAGAAACTATGAAGGAAACAAAGAAATAATTAGATGAAATAAAAATGTAAGATGAATTAGATGAAGAGATAGAGCTAGAAATTAAAAAATAAATGAGATTTGGAAGTTTATAATAATAATAATAATAATAATAATAATAATAATAATAATAATAATAATAATAATAATAATAATAAACTCTAGATGATACACAAAACCACTAATTCTTACTGAATAAGAAAGGCAAACCATCAATAAGGTAGTTTTCTCTCTTGCTCCTTCCCTTACAATTATGGATACCATTATTATCAATATATCTTCTACCAGCTCTATTATGTCTAATTCCCCATCATATTATTTTCAACAATATTTAATAAAAACCAATCCACTGTAAAATCATAACAAAGACTAAACCCTAGAGTGATAAGCCACTGGTCTTGTTGATTCTTCCATTCTTTCCAATACAACCTAAATAATAGTTCCTAAAAAGAGAATGCATTTTAAAAATTTATTATCTATTTTCATTTTTTATACTTGAAAGCCACCTATTCATATAAAACAATAAACTCGATTAGGGTTATCTTTACCATAGTATATACTAGTGCCATTCTCTATGATGGTCATATCAAAGACCTCAAGCTAGAAAAATTGTGTGGTAAAAACTACACCTCAGAGAGAAGTCTTTAGATCACAAAGAGTCATTTAATCACCTTCCCAATTTATCACTCACATAATCAAATCAATTTTAACACTAGGAATCACTCCACCTTCCACCTCTAGATAGACTAATCATCTTGAAGAATAAGGATAAATCATTGTACTTCAATGGGTCAAAAAGTTACAATATAAAAAAGGAGATAGGCAAGGCCTGGTCTTACCAGATTTTCCCATGGTATTCACTCATTTTGGTAAGAAGAGTGGTATAATTAAAATGGTAAGGAAGATAAATGGAGTAGACAGTAACACAAGGGAATAAATAACATTACAATAAATAGAAAATCTATTCCCTTGGCCAAAAAGTAGAAGAGGAATCCTAATGACCCTACTGAATATATAAAGGGATTTTGTTATTTTGTGGACTCAATTAGGGAGGCTATAAAATAAATGTACAAAATTCAAGATCAAGTTAATATAGACTTTTGAATAAACAAATTATTTAGGCTCCTTGATAAATTATTTATAATGTCTGAATTAAAACCATCAGGCATAAAATATTGTGAATACAATTAAAAATTTTAGGGGTGAGTCCCATCTCAAATGGGTGAAGGTGATAAAATTTTGGAACCAATTGAAATAACTTGAAAATAGGCTCAACTTATTAGTTTAATGCACATGGAACAATGCATATAATCATTTAAACTTGATGATTATATCATAGGATTACAATGATGATGTTCATTTCTCTTTTTAGTGCCGTAAAACAAAAATGACTAAATGAAACTATCACTCCAAGCCTAAGACATAGGGTGAGAAATATAACAAACAAAATAAAAAGGCAACAAAAATATAAAATGACACCTTACCTTCCTTGACGATTAGAATGGCTTGTTGGCATGAAATTTGGATTATGCTTGGTATGGTGGACAAATGATCTTTGTCAATGGTTTATTATTTATGGGCAACACCTCCTATTATCCCCTTGAAATTTGGCTCTTGGATTGGTGTTGGTAATGAAGATTGTCTCACAAGTTATGCATAGTAAGTGTGCACAAAAGAACTTACTTAGGAATGGTCATGGCACTTGTATATATAGGTTTTCAACTAACTCTAACCCATGTGTAGTTAGGCTAGGGTTAAGGTTGGAACTCCAAATACAATTAATGAAGGCTTTAATCATGAATTTATGGAGGCATGGCTCAACATTTCTAATTTTTTATGGAATTTATGTTGATATTTTGTAATTCTTTACTTTGAAGATGATGGCATCATCATGACCTCATTTTTTTTTGAAAAATCCTTTTTATAAATTACATATTCACTAAATTAACATGAAATTTTTATTTAAGAAATTAATTTGATCTGTTTAGTTAATTAATTATACTTAGCCTTTTGGTCATTTCAAGAATTGGGTTAAGTACCCTACTTAATTGGTCAAAAATGTTAGTTTTCTTGGTTGCAAGATAACTAGGGATGAATTCATGAGAATTTATCGTTAAATTAAAGGTAATACCCCAAATAAGGATGTCATGACATAATTATAGGTGATTTCATCCAATATACAGACAAATTTGGGATGTTTAGTGATTTTTAGGCTTAATTTACATAATTTGATATAAATCAGTCTAAAGTTTATTTAGACATGGAAGTGGTAAAAAAAGGTGTCACATTTTACCCTATTTGAATATGTGTTACAAAACATAAGCACAATAACATATTCTCAAAGAATTAAAAAGGTCATTATGTTGAAACTTTTAATGCTTTGAAAAGTGACATGGTGACAACCATAAGTTATTACGAGCCAACAGTCACAAGCTAATGCCCCAGAGGATAGTTGATGAGCCCTATATGCCCACTTGAGAGAGTGGGTGACAAACAGTGTCATCAAATGGGCCCTAAAAATAGGAAAACAATATGGTCTATTAGTAACAGATGATGAAATAATGATTTTCCCAAAGATAGTTATAACTAGTAGCACAATGAAGGTGCCCTAGTAGGGTAGATGTGAACATGATAAAATTTTATTTTTCCATAGTAGGGTAGTTGTGATCAGTGATTGACATAAATAATTTGCCTTTTTATGGTAAATTGGTAAAGGGAGCTCATGTAATGAACCTGTAATCATAAATTAATGGTGAGTTGACACATAGGACATGTATGAATTTAGGATACCTATTAGTATGGAGATATACATCCTAACTAAAAGTGATTATTATTCATTTATAATTTAATTACTATGTTTTTGGGTGGTTTTTAGGTAGGTCTGTTGGGAGTAAGAGTAAATACCACTAACACTATTATTAAATAGATCAATTGTCCCAATTCTTGTTATAGTATGTGACATTAGGCATCATGGTTATAAATGAACCATAATAACAATGCATGTCATATGCATGGAAAAACATAATTAAACATAAAGATAATCAAATTAGGTGTAAGATATTATCAATCAAATCCCAACTAAAATATAATGCGATAAACTAAGTGTAGGAGTAAATACAAATAATCACAACTCAAATAAAAAATATAACAAATAAATATTCAAGTGTAAACATAATGCACTAAACCTATGATAATCAAGGGGAAGGGAGACACAAAAACATAATCTAAATTAAAAAATTAAAAAACTCAAGCCCATGTTGTAAGTAAGACTCAAGTGCAAAATAATTATCCTTAGACATACAACACTTAAAATGAACAAACATAAAATGAATACATAAGTTAACCTAAGGCACAAAATTAAACTACTCTAAGACATATAAAAGAAACAAATAGATTACATAAAAAAAATGAACTAATTACTTACAAAAACCATTTTTTACATTTTTAATAGAAGTGTTATGCTTGGAAAAAGGTTTCTCCTAGACTATATGGAATAATTACACAATTATGATGGCACGGGAAGGGGGAATAAAATAATAAGGATTAGGTGGCCAATCTTACTCCAAATAAACTAAGCAATTAGACATTGCCTACATAATCATGTGGACATGAGATCCAACATGGACTTTAGGTCAAATGTAGTTCTCCCAAGATTTGAGAATAAAATAAAATTAATGACAACTAAAAGAGATTGATCTTAGAGGAAAATAAATATATGTTTGTGAAATGGTGAGAATGTGAAATAATAGGGGTGGTGCTCAATATTGTGAGAACAATAGGCATAAGAACTCACAAAAACTTGAAAGAGTGTGATTTAGGATAAAACCACACTAAAAGATGAAATGCAAGTGTTCACAAATGAAAAAGGTTGATAATTCATAGTGTTCACCATGGCTAAGGTTTAGAATAAGAATGAGCCTATAAAATGGTGAAAGTGTAAGATGATATAACTCATAAAATGGTGAGAGCACTTATGAATCAAAAAACAATGAGAGTGTAAATGACTCACAAAATGGTGAAAGCATGTGGAGACAAACCTATAAGAAGGAATGGTCAATGAAAATGGTGATTGAAATTAATCACCAAGATTGGTCGAGTTGACTCGAGATGCCCCATGCAGCCAAACATTACGTAAATAGTCCATGTAGACCCCAAGCTGATGTAGTTGTCCCAAAAGTGGGAGGGAACATGATAAAAAAAATGGAACATGTAAATAAAAATGGTCATAAAGTGACCCATGTGAAATCTATAGTTATACTTGCTGATTAGGAGATGCATGTCATGAGTAACAGGCATACAACCTGAAAGACCTAATGTGTGAGACTTATTTAGTAGCTTTTTAGTATATTTCCATGTTTTTGGGGTTTTTTTAAGCATCTCAACTCAATTGGATAATTAAAAGAGATACAAAATGGGTTAACATGCAAAATAATGAGAGAATTTATTAAGAGTGCTCCTAAAATGATGAGAGCGTGGCTTAGGTTACTCATAAAATGATGAGAGCATTGCTTAGATTACTCATAAAATGGTGAGAACATTGGAATAAGAATGGCTAAGATGACCTAAAAAAGTACTGAGTGCTACCTACATAGTTCAAATGGACTTCAAACCATTGTAGTTCACCCTATAGTGAGGAGTTTGTTTATAATGAAAAATATTTCATCAACTAATCAACCTTTTCGCCTATTATGAAGGTTAAGCTAGAATTGTACCAGTCTAATAGTAAGTTTATACATGTTTGAATATTATCTTAAAGATATGAGGATTTTTAAAATATTTTATAATATAATAAATAAGCTATTAGATATAATATATTCTATTATAATTCAGAAATCTAATATCAAAAAATGAATCAGTTTAGATATAAATATGTAATCAATCTTATTCGAGAGAGAAAGCCTATGAATAAGACAATTTCTTGAAGGAAATAAATCTGATTCAATAATATAATTTGTTCAAAGAATAGTATATTGCTTTGCTATTATAACTTATAAGTAAATACCAAGATAATAAATAAAGAAACATAAAGATAAAATGAAGTCAAGAAAATAGATCAATTTATAGGCATATCTTCAATTATCAAATAACATAAATATAACTCAATAATCAAAAGAAAATAAGCAAACAATAACATCAAAAAAATAATTAATTATACAATAAATTAATTAAGAAAACCTAAAAGAATCTAATCTAAACCAATCTAGTACTAACTAAACTTAGCACTAAACTAACATAAGAAACTTAATATAATAAAAGCAATCATGAACAAATAGTAAAAATAAATATAACTAATTATATTAAAACTACACTACACAAAAAAAAATAGATCAATTAGAAACTAAGCTAAAATCATATTTAAACTAAATTAGAAGTCAAAGTCAAATAAAATACAAATAAACAAAATATGTGAGTCTCAACAAAAAATATTCATCTTAGCAAAATAAATCATTTTATTTGAGAAACAAACATCCTTCTTACACAATATCTTTAAAATATAACTTTTACAATCAATTATATCAATAATATGTCACAAACAATGAAGTTTTCATCATTGTTCAAGTTGAATACTCATATTCTACACATAAGACTGCAAGAAGCAATCATCAAAAGATTTTAATCTTGATAACTTTAGATAATCTATTATAAATGATAATATAAAATTAGATATACTTGCATTATCTAAGTAATATACTCATCGACAGAGAAAGTACCATTGATCTATTTGCAAAAGTCATGTTATCTCAAAGAAATTGCATAAAAGAGAGAGATAAGTGATTGACTTTAGAATGTAATAGTCTTCAATACCTATGTTATTCCTCCTCTTAAAATGAATCATTGATCTCATTTTATACTTCCGAATTGATTGAAAAATAAGTTGTAACTAATCTTAGTTAGTTACTTGTTAAATTAAAATAATTGACTTTTATAAGTCAGTTAATATTGATAGTTATAAGTTAATATTTATTTAAGACTTTTAAAGTCTTAAGAGATAAATAATTTGAATTTATATCAAATATTTATAATGGGTGGGGACCCTCTAGTCAATTAATACTAATAAAAATAACATATTTCAATGAATAATAAGATAATTCATAATTTAAATGAAATTTTTATCTATATTAATTTCATTTTGCATATAATCCAAATCACTTTATATATATATATATATATATATATATATATATATAAGAGTCTGTTTGTATTCCAAAAAATATCATCACCACAGTATCAAAACTTTTGAAATGTACTAAGTCTTATCAACTTAAAGTTCAATTCTAAAATAAAATGTATCTTTCTAATAATCAAGAATTATCAGAATCAGATAAAACTTCAATCACTAGTTCATCAATTTCATTCAATCATTCATTATATTCCATCTAAACTAGAAGAAATTGAACCAATTATGTACTTGAATTACTCTCAACATCATCTATCTCCAATATTATTTGCTTCACTACTTTGATTTCTATTAAAATTTTAGATTCATCTTGACTATTTACATGCTTTCTTGAAGTGGATAGATGTATGATAGTAAGAGGTTTTTTTAAACTAAGTTTTGTGCACCTTAAAATAGTCATCTTTTGAGGTGGTGTAGGCTCAGTAGAATAGGATGGCAATAAAATATTTATAAAATTCTTTAGATGGATTGGTTCATTTTCTTACTATGGTGGCTCATTAACAACATTAGCACTTTCTTGACTAGGTGACTATATAGGCAAATGTTTAGGATTAGATTATAACTGATGAGAAGAACTACAATGAGAATGAGATCTAGTTTTAAGTTTGTGACCATAAAAACCTCTATGATTATCAGGATTAAATAGAAAACTACCCAACACATTCCAAAATACTGAGTTAGTGGCATCAAAATGAATGGATATTTGGGCTCCTCTACTCGCATAACAAGGATCAAACCTTCTATCCCTAAAACCTCCTCTACGGAATTACCTATTAGTTGTATTTTGATTCATACTACTAGAGTTATGATTCCTTTCCCAGCTACTATTGTTATTATTTCTATTTGAATCTAGTTGATCCCAACCTAACATTCTAAATATAATTTAAAATATATTCAAAATCTTATGATCATCATTTGACTGAACTCAAAAAAAATAATATATCAACTCTAAAATCATAATCAAAACTATACTTCTATATTTCCATCTTTAAATCACTTATAAAAATTTTCTACTATATCAACAAAATAAACAAATTATGGATTCAACTGTCATTATTTGAAATTGAACTTCCTTAATATGATTTCAATTATGACTATGTCATGTATCATTATAATGTGAAAACTTGAAATCATAATAATAAAATTATATTATTCATAATTTTATTTTGACTATTCTACCACATTTTATTTCATTATATTTTCACTGCACAAATTCTATCTCAAAATATACAATATATGTATTATCTACAAATTATAAATTGCATGTATTTTATCAAACTGACAACCAATCCATAACCACTAAAAGAATTGAAAAGACAATTTTAATAAAATTTTGTTCACAATGTTGTAATCCTTTTAACATGGTCATCTTTTTCAAATCGTCATTTTAAAACTCATAATACATATCATTATCTCAACTTTCTAAACTGTTAACATTTTCTTATTGCTCTCTAAATTCATGACTTTGAAAATAAAACCTCAAAAGTGCATTTGAAATCTTGAAATAAGCCTATGATTTTAGAATATCATATATTGCATGCAACAAATTATGTATATTGAAAATCTTCAAAATAATTTCTTAACATACTTTCAAAATATCATGCCCAAAATTTCATGACAAAACCACTTTAGAATCACCTAGATTTCCATGAAAATAACCATTTCAATTTTGTTCTTTGACTAAAACTTTATGCATCTATGAAATCATAACTTTGAAATCTAAACTGATACGACTAAAATCATTACTAGAGCCAACTATCAACAAAATTGAAAACCCAAAAAACCAAAATATCATATAATCCAAGATAATCCTCACTTTGAACCAATTTGAATATTCTTAATATTTCATAAATTATAATCCTCATTATTCACCAAATTTAACCTCAAAAACAAAGATGAACAAATTTATAATGATAACTAAAACACTTTCATCATCAAAATTTCATACCATAGAATATAATATGATAAACCTAGAAAGATAACTGATTTTTTAAGAAAAATGATACTCTAAAATCTTTTCAATTGACCTTATTCCAAAATTCATTCATGAAAAAAGACTTAAAAATAATAATTTATCTTGCCATAATTATTAAAATATCATACAAACTTGAAAACCGTCATTTTCTTTCCATGCAAACTAATCGCAGTGATAAACTATAACTATATCTTTAAAAATTATTCATTCTTCTAACAATAGTGTACCTATTAATGCTTTATCTATGACTTCTAACTTTATCGAGGAAAATTATAGCTTTTATTATGTATTTTACAAAAATTACTATCAAAATGAAAATAAATCTATTTTTATACCATAACTTGTGCCTTAACTACATGTGTGTATGTGCCTCCACCTGATCAGTTTCACAAATCGATGCATGTTATTTAACCAAATGCTGACTTGTTTAACAAGATTCCAAATTTATAAATGACCAAATTATTTACTAAAAAACCCACTAGGTTGCATAGTTTGAGGCATATACATTTTACATTTAATTCCTTTAACTGCCTTAGATTTTATTCAGATCTCGAAACATTCATCATGCTTAACATTAAATCCACTTGCCAATTAGACGGCCAATTTGCCAACTAAACTACCAAATTGTCATCTACTATTTGAATTTTTAATAAAATGAGCCTTGAAATTGACCAATGTTAACCATAGTTTAATTTCAAACCGTTATTTGAAAAAAAAATCACCCCATGTCGTTGTTAAACTCTTATGTTAGGTCCACAACATAACAATGCATACTTACCATATGATAGTTTTTAGATTAAAGCTTAGAACCACTTAGGATTAATTGATAATTCTTAGGATTATAATATCTTATGTTTAAATATTAAACCAAATTTCATTTAGGACACAATGCATTTTACATTGATATCCATACTTACAATTGAATTTCAAATGAACTAACTAAAAACCATCATGATGAATCATAAAATGCCTTTCAATTCTAATAGAAAATTATAATTTTCAAATTGAAAATAATATAATAATAAATTATATTAAATACAATATGATAAACTCTCTCCATTAAATCTCATGATTGATGTAGACACCTAAAACTGGTCGCTGATAACCTCTAATCAAGCTTTTGGCTAGTTTCCACCCAAAATGCATAATTTGGCCTAAAAACACTAAAACACACAAAATGATGTGAAAATGATATATTCAAGTGCCAATTTTGTCTAGGATATCCCTAAATGGGTCAATTCAATTTATGGGATAGCTAACTTTGATCAGTCCATTTCGAGTTAAAATGCCAATTTTGGATCCACATGCTCTAAACTACTATTTCCTATAAAATCTTTTGCACAAGACTTGTGGCTTTGTTATTTATTGTTGGAAACATAATAAATGATAATATGGTTCCAATTCATCTAATATCACCTTCCAATCCCAATCCAATCAAATTTTAGACCAATACCAAGGCATTCTGATCAATTTGGATAATTTATGCACAATGTGCTTAATCATGCTTAAGAGCTAATTAACCCAAATTAAGGCATAATAAAAAATTCCATGGAGACTTGTTGAATAATTTATTTTGGAAATGAATATTGAATATCTTCATCATCAAGTGACCTCATTTCTTGGGAAGACATCCCTAGGCCATAAATGCTATAAATATCAAGATTCATGCCCTACATGCCTCATCAATGCCTTCTATGATGCCCTCCATGCCTCTTAATTTCCCATTCTTCCAATGCCATGATGAGGATAATTAAAAATTAATTATAAAAATTAAATTAATCCTCAACAACACATCTCAATCTTGAGCTGGACAGTTGAGGTTGATTTTGATCAAATCCAAAAATCTATAAATAGGAGGCCTCACAACATCATTCCTAAGGTTAATTAGTGCAAAGTTATAATGCAGGATTGGTTCCAAAAAGCTTCAATAAAATAGTGTTATAATACTAAATTGATTCCAAGTCAAGCCAAGCCACAATCCAAAGGTTCCAAGGAGAGATGGAGGTTGTCAAGCTTCCATTGCTAAGGACTTCATGAGCACAAGCAAAGCAAGCCACCACAACAAGCATTTTGAAGCATCCAAGGAAGGTATAAGAGTTTTCTTTTGAATTTTAGTTGTGTGTTTTATTCATGATTGTTAACTAAGCTCTCCCTAGTATCTAGGCCTAGAGATGCTATGCTATTAGTGTATTTATTTCATTCGATTTTAATTTTGGAACTAACACAACACTAACCATCCTCTCTTGAATAAAATTCCTAGATCCACGTATGGCATGCCCGGTGGGACTAGACACATCCTACACCTAAATGAGATCCTTTTGTAACCTTAAAAAACTTATTTAAGCTTTTAAAAATCTTGTAAATTGGTTTTCTAATTTTTTTTTGCCATTTTTTGTTGGCACAATTTTTACACAATATCCAACATCGGTAGAAATACCGACATCGATTACTTGGCTTAACCAATATCGGTCAACATAACCGATATCGGTTAGATCTTGATTGACCGTAACTGACGTTAGTGGTATTGATCGATGTTGGTCACTGTGTTTTTCCAAAAACATAGACCCAAGACCTACTTTTCCAAAGTTTCTTGTTTCAAACTAAAAAGAGCTTCAAAGCTAAAAGACATGCAAACAATGTTGTTGTAGGACCAAGTGGGATATTTTCTCAAAACATGTTTAAATCACTTTTTGCATGCTTAAATTTGGATTAGGAACTTTGTTTTGGTGCTTAACAAGGAATTTTTAGATGTTTTTCAAAGTTTACAACTAAGACCAAGGGGTCTAAAAGGACATCACCAAACATTTCATTCGGGTTTAAAATTGAACACACTTGTCAATTTTGCTTGAAATATTTATTTAGATTAATCTTGTTTGGCAAAAAGAGGTATGTTGCATGTATGCTCTTCCATTTATCCCCTATAGGGAACCCTTGGAATCAAAAGTGCCATTCCTATTACAAGTAGCCTAGTCCAAGACTTGGAAAGAGAGTCGTCTAAAGTACTCCCCAAAAACTCATCAGAGTTTGGGTGACCTTGAAAATGACCCTAAAGTCTTTCTATATTTATGCTTTATTTATTTATGCATCTTGGCTTATGAGGGGGACTTCATCACCTCCCAAAATTTCTTTAGGGAGCTTTAACCTAGGGTTTCATCTCCCAACATTGACTTCATTTGACTCTTTTAGAGTTGCACACAGGACGTAGTGACACTTTAGACATCACACTAAACTAAGTGAACAATAGGATGTAGTGGTTGTAAAAATGACTAGACATTTTTATAACAAGTCAAGTGATACAAACTCTAAATCCATGATTTTCTTTTGCATTGTTTGGCGTGAAAGTCATTATGCAATTGATTCCCCTAGTGACATTCAAAACTTGATAGTTTAGTCAAACCCACATGCCATACCCTTGCTAGGATTTGGATGATTATACTTAATACATTTTTGGGTCATTTTCTCATTTGGTATGTTTTGAGACTAAAACTTGTTTGTTTGTTAATAAATCCATGTCAAAACCAATTTGTCTATATGTTAATATTTTGTCTAAAAAGATATTATGCTGGCCATTTTACATCACACTTGTGCCTTGAATTTTTTTCTAAACTTATTTGTGTGTGTGTGTGTGTCATTTGAGTTGCAGAGAGTAGCGTTATGCTACCCAAATCATGTCAAACCATTTTTTCCTTTGAGTCTTTTAAACATAGCATTGATTGCATCATTCGAGCATGCTTACATCATTAGGATACTTAGTTTGTTTCAATACTTGTTTAACTTAAACCAAAAAACCATTATTTCAAACCATTTTGTGTATATTATTTAGACCTCTGTCTTAGGCCATCATGCTATCCAATCTTGTCTAGCTTATTTGGTTAAATCTTAGTTTTCAACGTTGAGTTTTCAATTATCCTTATTAAGTTTAGATCCAAAAATTGATTGATTTATATTTAGACCTCAATTCATGGGGTTGGTACATAAATCTTTTTCTTTTGGGTTATATAGCTTCGATTAATCGATTATCCAAATTTAAAAACTATTGATGATTTGTTTGTTTAATGCCAATCCTCATCATTGTTTGTACTTTTATTTGGGAGATCACAACCATTCTCAAAGATCCTTTTGTCTTATGTCTTATGCCAACTGATCATGTTTATGTTTGATTCTATGTGTTGGGTTTATGTGAAAGTTGTTTCTAAAACTTGTTAGATTAAATCAAATCACATCATGCCTATTTGTTTGAGCCTAATTTTTGACTTCACATTTGGACAAAAGACTTAACAAATCAAATTTTCCCTTTCCTCATTTATACCTTGTTTGGATCATTCTGACCTAGACCTTTGACATGTTGATTGCTATTTAGACGCTTGACCTTTTATGTGTATGACATTTGACATTAGACATTTGACGTTAGGCTATTTTATACCAAGTCTTATCACAAATCATTTTAGAGATACAACTCCACTTTCAGACCATATTGGAGATACAGCTCCACCCCTTCAACCAAGTTAGACCAATTTTGAACCATTTATCCTTTGGACATAGTTTTTTAGAGTTTATACAACTCTAAGTCTTTTTGTTTACGAATCTTTCATCATTTACATGGATATGTCTTGCTACACTTATGGTGGAGTCACTTACAATATAAATTATGATAGAATGGCCACACAAAATGAATTTTATGGATTTTATCAAGACCCCAATGATGCTAATATGGTTTTTGAGACATATTTCTATTTGCCTCATATTAATCATTCATAAGCACAAAGTCACGAAGCAACTTATGACCCGACTCAAGATCTTGACTGGTATGAAGAGACTTTTGAAGAGGAATTTGAAGACCCAGCTATAGATAATGTCATTTGGGATATGAATCCATACCTTCTTTATAATAATTAGTATATAAAATATAGCCAATAACCAACTTATGATCCAATTCATGATTGGGATGATATGGTTTATGAGGAAGACTTGGATGCTTTTACTTGTGCAAGAAATCAAGTTTTATGACATCCTTTTGTTATATAATCATTGTCTACCCCTAAACCTCCTTTAGATTATATGAGATATCAAGCTCTACAATA
Source organism: Torreya grandis (assembly GCA_037957365.1). NCBI lineage: Eukaryota > Viridiplantae > Streptophyta > Pinopsida > Cupressales > Taxaceae > Torreya > Torreya grandis. Next base: position 279,721 of record JARHVA010002148.1, read on the forward strand.
TCTAAGGAATACCATTATCATTCCAGGACCTAGTCCTTTGGCTTGTGCGAGCAATCATGCTTCACACTGCCCTATCGTTACCATTTTAGGACTTCATACTTTAGCTTGTGTGAGAAATCATGCTACCCAATACCCTACCATTATTCAATCATAAGTCATTCCTCATCTAGTAAAAATCCAAACCAAACCTCAACCCATCCAATCATTCAAAGACCAAGCTATGATCAAAACTGGTATCTTCCAACTCATTGAAAACTAAGGCCAAGAGAACCAACCAATCTAATATTTTTATATTGAATCAACCATTTGTGATAAGTTAGCCTATGATAAATTACCTATTAATCCTATACCAATTATTGAGGAGTCTCACTCTAATGAGCCAGTCTTTACTAAGTCACTTCTTAATGATTATAACTACCTTTGGGCAAATCATTACCTCGACCATATGCCTATTTTTCAAAAGCCTCCTATTAACAAGCTAGTCTCTGAGGAGTTATCTCTTGACCTTTTTCCCATCCTAGAGGAGTCTCACTTTGACCAACCAATTTTTGTAGAGCCCATTATGCTATCACCAGCTATTACTTATCCAAAACCAATAATTCAACAAGACATCATTATAACAAAGTACCCATCAGAAGAAGAATCAGAGTTAGAGTTAGATTTTGTTATTGAATTGACATCAAATTTAGCATCAAAATCAAAATCAACATCATTTATGACACCAAATTCAGAATATCTTGAGTTAGAATCATATTTAGAAGAAGAACATGTTCAAGGATGTTACAATATTGGTTACACATGCCTTGTAAATCAATTTGAATACATTTGTGATCCTTATATAGTTTTTGAGGATAAGTACTTTAGCATCAACACAAGTTATCCTAGTATATTTTATGAGGATTGTGCAGCCAACACCCATTCCATTAACATTCCATAGGCCATTACCATCAACCAAAATATCCATATTATTGACATTCCATCTCCCACAAGTGTTGATTGGGACTGAGAAAATCACACTTTGTTGAACTACATCCATGGTGACATAGAAGTTGAAGAAGAGTAAGGAGGCAAAGACAACATTCATGTAGTAGAAGAACACTCTCCTAGTGAAACCCTTTTGGAAGCACTAGAAAAAATCAAAGTCAAAAGTCAACATTCCTTAGTGAAAACTTCTCAAAGGTGCTACGGGATAATCAAGACAAATTTATTGGTGAAAACCTCTTTGAGGCACTGATAGTTGAGCACAAAATTTATTTAATACTTGATGAAGATAAAATCAAAGATCAAAATAAAATAGATTCCTATCTGTGGCCTAATCAAATGGTAAATACTCTCAAGATCAAATAAAAAAATAATATGGTGGTCTTATCAAGAGAACAAGTCTTTGGTCCTAACACACCTAAAATTACGTTGAATCCAACATCAACAACATTACGTGTGACTGAAAGTCCTGATCTTCATTTGTTTCCCCACCATTCCACATTCTATTATCATTTTCCATTCCATTTCACAATCAAACCTACCATCCATGGTCACACTTTCCTTTGAAAAGGTTATAATGATACCTTATCTTGAGGCTTGTAGGAATCAAAATCTATGACTAAGGAAGAACACAACAAGATTCTTGACATCCAAATCTACATCAAATTTTTGATAGAGAATATATTCATATGAGGTGTGGGATATCAATTAATATGATCAAGTATTCTATTTGTATCATTTTTTGATTAGGATGTGCATCTCCCCATCAACAGGAATAATAGAATCAAAAACCACACCCAGGCCAAAAACATGTACCACTGCCATTGCCATTGTTACATATGCCTATTTGCCATTATCACATATCCTACCACTTACCCCATCACTTGGGGATAACCCTCTTACCATTTTATCCAATTTATCAAACCATCATTATCCTCAAGAAGACCATGCCATCATATCATTCCATTCCTATCTAGACCAAAGCCTATTTTTAGTCATCCTACCCAATCCTATTTTGATCTTGGTTCATTTGGTTCTTCCTGCACTTTTTATGAGGGGATTTCAATGAAGTTTCAACAATCAATCAAGTCTATGTTTAAATGATAGTCTATTAATGTAGTGTGATAGTTGATATGGCAAGATATATTTCATCCTATATCCATGTTTATTTATGTGAGCTTGATTATAACCGCCTATGGGAAAATTAGTGTTTCACCAGTCTTGCTAGTAATTATAACCACCTATGAGAAAATTAGTATCATTGACCTATGCCATTGTATCTTAGTTATAATTTCCTATGGAAATATTAGGGGCAGCACTTGTTTATCATGCATTGCCACATCACCTTGCCTTTGTTATTTTCATTTGACTAGCTATTTGCCAGATTTGAAAACTTGTTGGGAACTAGTTGGTTTTTCCCTATCTTTTGTGTGGATGAAATTACTATGACTTGAGGATATTTTAGGACTATATGGGTCATTCTTAGTTCATGTTGAGGTCACCTCAATCCCCCTTTACATATGCTTTCACCATTTTATGAGCAACCTAAGCCAAATGCTCTCATCATTTTGTGAGTAGGTATCTTGTCATTCTCTAACAAGTTAAGATACCTCAAAATGCCAAAAAGATTCATAACATTTCAAAAATCCAAAAATATTTATCCTATCTAATCTTAGTCATTTATCCTCAATCCACCTTACTAGGGCATTGTCATTGTTAGGATGCTTTTTTTTGCTTTTATTTTTAAGATTTTTATTTGTTTGTTTATTTCAGGTTGTTTGTTTGTTTGTTTATTTTTTTTGCTTGCCTATTTGTTTGCTTTCAGCACTATTTCTTTGACTTAGTCTATATGTATGCATTAGGTGACTCCTTGCACACATTATTCTTGAGTCTATCTATATTCATATGTCAATATTATTATCATGGTTTTTATCATTGATGTATTATTTTTGAGTGTTTATTGGATATTGAGAGTCAGTCCTTATGCATATTTTAGCCAAGTCTTCATGGTGTTCTATCATGAATCCTACCATCACATGCTACAACAAAAGTTAGCTTAAAAAAGGTCTATAATCAATGGAGCTGCAAAAGTTTCTCCTTAGTACCTTGGCAAATCCTTCCATTCCACCCTTGATCAAATTTAACTCAATGACCATTCTAGTTGTATCATTTCTAGTCATGATGCACATATCCTCATTTGTAGGTACAACTAAATCATTCTATTGATCAATCTTATTCTTCTATTCATCTATTTCATCACTTGACACCCACTCATTTTTAATCTATGTTATAGGTTATATCCTTGAGTTATGCTTGCTAACAAACTCTAACTGGGGCACAATCATCTTTAACCAATCTAGGTCCTCTTAATGATTGTAACTACCTATGGACAAATCCTTATTTTGACTTTTATTCCTAATTATAATCACCTTTGGGAAAATTAGCATCTTTTTTACATCAATGCATGCAAGTATTTTATTATTTGGATCAATCTCAACCATGGGTTAACTCTACCTTTCTTCTTGTTTATTTTTGAGGGACTATCCATCAATAAATGAATGGCCACTCCCTCAAGGGGGCATCACCATAGGATTCCCAAAAACCATTTAAAGCTTTGTTTTTCAACCATCATCTTATTTTTTGGCATACAGGCCATCTCTCATTATTTGAGAAGAGATTGTTTTGTATATAGTTTGTAACACCTTCCCAAATAGGGGCAAACTGTAGACACTTAAAACTAGCCACCGATAACCTCCAATCAATATTTTGGCTAATTTTCACTCAAACTGCACAATTTGACCTAAAAACACTAAAACACACAAAATGATATGAAAATGATATATTCAAGTGCCAATTTTGGCTAGGATATCCCTAAATGGGGTAATGAAATTTATGGGCCAACTAACTTTGATCAATCCATTTTGAGTCAAAATGTCAATTTTGGACCCACATGCTTTGAACTGCGCTTTTATATCAAATCTCTTACACAAAACTCATGCCTTTATTATTTTTTGTTAGAAACATCCTAAATTGGAATATGGTTCCAATGCATCTAATAGTGCCTTTCAATTCTAATCCAATCAAATTTTAGACCAATAACAAGACATTCTGATCATTTTAGGTAATTTGTGCACAATGTGCTTAATCATGTTTAAGAGATAATTAACCTAAATTAATTCCTAATAAAAAATTCCATGGAGACTTGTTGAATACTTTGTTTTGAAAATGAATATTAAATATATGGATCATCAAGTGACCTCATTTATTGGGAAGACATCCCTAGGCCATAAATTCCACAAATATCAGGATTCATGCCCTCCATGCCTCATCAATGCCTTCCATGATACCCTACATGCCTCTTAATTTCCCCTTCTTCCAATACCATGATGAGGATAATTAGAAAATTAATTCCAAAATTTTTATTAATCTTCAACCGAACATCTTAATCTTGAGGTAGACGGTTTAGGTTGATTATGATCAAATCTAAAAATCTATAAATAGGAGGCCTCACAACATCATTTCTAAGCTTAATTATCACAAAGTTATAATGCAAGATTGGTTCCAAAAAACTTCAAGCAAATAGTGTTATAATGCCAAATTGATTTCAAGTCAAGCTAAGCCGCAAGCCAATGGTGTCAAGGAGAGATGGAGGTTTTCAACCTTCCATTGCCAAGGACTTCATGAGCACAAGCCAAACAAGCCACCACAACAAGCATTTTGGAGCATCCAAGGAAAGTAAAAGAGTTTTATTTTGTATTTTAGTTGTGTATTTTATTCATGATTATTAACTAATCTCTCCCTAGTGTCTAAGCCTAGAGATGTTATGTTATTAGTGTGTTTATTTCATTTTATTTTTATTTTGAAACTAATACAATACTAAACATCCTCCCTTGAGTCAAATTCCTAGATCCATAATTGAAAACAATATTTGATATGTGTGTGTGTGTGTGTGTGTGTGTGTGTGTGTGTGTGTGTGTGTGTTAATCTTATTCATTTAACCATTAATGATTTTCAAAATTATTATAATATAAATATGAATTCATAAACAAATCATTAAATTAAAAACATGTATATTTATAATATTATTAACAGATTTAGGTCTCTGACTATAATTTTAGATTTTATGACTAAGTCATCACTATGACAGATAAAAATATAAATTTTAGAAAATGATAGGGGTATGAAAAATAGACATAACACTAGTGACCTTGCTAGTCAATTTTGAATATGAAATTAAGTAGTAATCAGATTACTTATTGTAAAAAAATAATCTTGAGAGTGTGATCTTGTTAAATTATTTTTTAAGCAGTTATACACAAATATTTTTAATAATGATTTTCAATAAAAGATAAGATGTTTGACTAACATGGCATGAAGAAAGGAAATAATATAATAAGAGAATTTGGGCTGAATATATAAATAAATGCAAACACTTTTTAATATAATTTTTAAAAATAAATTATTACTTCAACAACTAGTATAACTCAGTATATATTGTTTATATATTAAAAAAATTGAGCTTATAAAGAATAATATCTGAAAATAACTAAAACTTATAATTGTATTGTAGCATCTTTGCATTCTCCCTCCATAACATGAAAACCTCATCTAGTTGAGACATTTGTTGATATTTTGAAAGTAAAAGACAAACAACATCAAGAAGCAAACAAACAAATACAAATAAACAATAGAAAAAGAACAAAATAAAAATAAAAATAACAAAGCCAAAAGATAGCAATAAATCTGAAAGGAAACTAATTGTGAAATAACTTTTAAATGATGACTATTAATTGCATAACGCAACTAGTTTTCATCAAGCTATTTCAAGTGAAAAGCATTATTTTTAAGTACAATTGTAATACAATAAAGATCAAGCCATAATAATTCAAATTTATGATATTTATCAAGATCTTCATGAACTTTATCTTAGTATAAAACTAAATCACTAACTTTGAATTTTTTATTATAAATTTTTTAATTGGAAAACTTTTTTAGTTTTTGTTTAGCCATTTCTAATTTTTTTAATGTTGTTTCTTTTGATTCACTAAGATCTATTAAATCATATAATATTTGCTCAATCAAATTAGTATCTTTAGAAATATATTGTAAAACATTTATTTCTGAAGAAATTTGAAATTCTATTGGTAAAGTGGCTTCAAATACATATATTAAAATGAAGGGTGAATAACCAGTTGCCACCTTGACAATAGTTCTATCAACCCATAAGGCTTTAAAAATTTTAAGATGCTAATTCTATTTATTTTCACAAACTAAAATTTTCATGATTGAAATTAGATTTTAATTTGTTGACTCAGTTTGACCATTATCCTGAAGGTAATATTTAGACGAATGACCAGATATAATAGAATATTTTTTCAAAAATTTTAAAAATTCATTTAAAATAAACTAAATATCATTATTAGATATGATTTTAGAAGGAACTTCAAATCTGGAGAAACTGTAATTTTCTTAAAATGATTTTTTTCACTTGTTATAAAACTTTTAAGGGCTTTAGCCTTAGGTCATTTAGTGAAATATTCTATTGCTGTTAATATATATCTATGACCAACTAATGAAGGTGGGTGTATATCTAAAATAAAATCAATACCCTATTTTATGAATGGTTTTTCATGTATCACAAGATATAATAGCATTGAAGGTAATTTATCTCTACCAACATATAATTGGCATGGCATACAAGAATAGATTAACTTATAAGCATCTTGAAATAATGTATATCAATAATAACATGCTCGTAAAATTTTATAAACAATAGTTTTTGTAGCATAATGTTCACCATAATTTCCTTCATGACAATCTCTAATAATTTTTTGGGTTTGATCATGTGTAAGGCACCTTAATAAAACACCATCTCAGGCACCTTAATAAAACACCATCTCTATTTTGATAAAACAAAAAAAATTCTAATAAACAAAAATTTAAATCTCTTAAGCGTAAATAACATCTTTGTTTTTTATCAAAATTATCAAGATAAACTTGATTTTGAAAATAAAACATTAAGTCATGATATCAATCATCTTCAGAAAGCATACAATCCCATTTATTCATTTCAAGACCAAATTTAAAAATTTTAAAAATATTTTTATAGTCTTTAAATGAGACTTTGAATTCAAATTATCATCAACTATAAAAACCAAAACATTAATACTTGAAGAAGTATTTTCAGCTAAATGATTTACCAAGTCATTACCTTTAATTATTTTATAAATTTTAAATTTGAGACCAAATTCTTGAATTTGTAATATCCATTTTGCAAGCCTTCTTTGAATGTTTGGTTGTTTCAAAAGATAAGATAAAATAGGTACGTTAGATCACACTATAACTTTATTTCCCATCAATAAATAACATAATTTGATTAAAGAGGAAACTAATGAGAAAACAATTTTTTTAATAAGAAGGTACCTAGTTTCAACATCTTTTAATACTTGACTCATTTAATCAATTGATTTTTCACTATTATTTTCAAATTCTTGTGTAATAATAGCTCCAATTACATTTTCAATGGCATTAACATAAATAATGACTAATTTCTTTAAATTTAGTTTAGCAAGTACTAGAGCATTTTCTATGGCATCTTTAATATTGTTAAATGTTAAATCATCACCTTCATCCCAAGTATAAGATTTATCTTTCTTAAGTAATAGTTTTAGAGAATTAGAATTATCATCAAAATTTGATATGAATTTCTTAACAATATTAATTTTACCAAATAAATATCGTAAACTAGATTGATCTTTAGGAGGTAATTCCTTAATGACTTTAATACATTTAAGATATATGAAAATGTCATCTTTAAAAATGATATGTCCTAATAATTTAACTTCAATAACACTAAAAAATAATTTTTTTAATTTTAAATAAATATCATACTTTCTAGATCTTGTGAAAACTTTATGAAGATGATCTAAATGTTCTTTACATTTTTTTGAATGAACAATGAGATCATCAAGATAAACCTAAACAACAATGCCAATTAAGTCATCAAATGCAACATACATGGCTCTTTAAAAATTATTTGCTACATTCATTAATCTAAATGACATTCTATTATAAGCAAAAGTTTTCTATGAGTAGTAAAACTTTTTTTTGTCTATCTTTAAAATTTACAAAAAATTGATTATAACAAAAAAATCTATCTAATAATGACATCATTTCAGGTTTTATAACTTATTGTAAAATTTGATCTATACTCTATAAGGTAAAATTATATTTAACACTAGCCTTGTTCAAGTCCTTAAAATCAACACATAATCTAATATCACCATTTTTCTTTCTAACTGATACTAAATTAGATACTCATTCAGAATACTTTACAAGAAAAATGACACCATCATCAATCATTTTATCTAGCTATTTGTTAATGGTGTCCTCTAACAAAAAGATAATTCTTTGTATTTTTTATCTTATAAATTTAATACCAAATTTTATAGGTATTTAATGTTTAATAATATTAGTATTATAACCTTTAATATCTTTGTATGACCAAGCGAACACATCTATGAACTCTTTGAATAATTTAATAAATTTCACTTTTTCACTTGTAGTATATTGAATTCTTAAATACACATATTTATGATCCTCTTCCATACTTAAATTTGTAGGACCAGTTTCACCTATAATTCTTATGGAAGGTTCTTTTTTTCTAGAAAATTTGGGCTAATAAGTAGGTGTAAACATAGATTCCAAACTTACTAAACCAATAAGCAATTTATTGGTACTCAATTGCAGGTAATCTCTATAATTCAATACATAATCATCATGATTAAAATAATTGTCTTTAATAAATGAATCTATATGTTCATTACAACTAAAAATAGGTCAACTATCATTCAAATTAAGAATTTTAGGTCAGAAAATTTTTAAAAAAAAGTCTATGATTGGTTCACTATCACTTAGAGATGGGCTTGAAGCAAAAACAATAAGCTTATCAGGTCTATTTTTATATTCTCTAAATATGTGAATGATATTAAAAGATTCAAAATATTCAAGCAAGGATCAAACTTTTTGAATATAATGATGTAAATGAGTTTGGTTAATTTTTTAAACCTTTCAAACTTGTCTAACAATTAATTCAAAATCTTTAAAGACCTCTAAATGTTTGATATTAAGTTCAATAGATTTTTTCAAACCTAAACATAATGATTCAAATTCAATAGTATTATTAGTGTTTTCAAAAGATAATTTGTAATTATAATGGAATATATTACTGACATGAGAGATTAAACAAATTTCAACACCATTTCATAGTTGAAAACATGCTCCATCAAAATATAGGTTCCATATAATGTTTTTATCAAAGAATTATTCCTTCTATTTTTTTGGTTCATCCAATTTCATAAGCTCATAAGTTCTTATACATGTTTCAACATAATCAATAGTGGAAGGAATAGATGATTCTATAGGTGTACTAAACCAATCCTCTTTTTTAATAAAAACAATCTTATTATTTATGGGAACCCATGTAATATATTTTTCGATAAAAATACATGTTATTTTTGACCAATCTCTTCCTAATAACATAGAATAATTACTAAGAATGTCTAATATTTGGACATTAGTCATACATTGAATTCTTTCATTTTGAGCAATTTTAATAACTATATCCTAAAATTTACCATAATTTTTAGTTTGTCCTAAATCAAATTAAGTAAGATTCTTATTATCAGTTTCATAAGAGATAGATTATATCTACAATAAATTTAAGTATTATATTCTTTGATGCTCTTATATCTAAGATAAAATTATGAATTATCTTATTCAAATTTTTTATTGAAACATTCAAAAGAGGATTATAATCTATAGGAAGATCATAATTTTGAGAAAATATAGATGTTTATTCATTATTATCTTATTCTTGTAAGTCTACATCATTTTTTAAATTTATATTCTTAATAGTTTCATTAATTTTATCAATTTGTCTTGGAAGGCTAGTTACTTGTAATAATAAAAAATTAACTTTAATTGTAGATAAATCATCAATTATATTATAAGCTCCATCACCAGATTATCAAATTGATGTATAATTCTTAGGTTTATAAAGCTGATATTGAGTATTATTATAACTAGTATTATAATCTTTACCTTTATCTTTGTAAAAATAAATTATTTATTGTATTATTATTTTGAAAATAATTATAATCTTTATTTCTAGTATTAACAACATAATCACCTTCATTTTTTTATGGATCATCAAGAGCACACATATTTATATTATCTTTTAGATCAATAGATATACTATCTTTCATTTAAATAAACTTTTCAAATTTATGAACAATAATACATGAATCTAGATCATGATCCAATTCACACACATTGTAGTACTGAACTTCTTTATTTTTACTTTCATTTAAAACAATGCTTCTATTAGATGAAGAAGGTTTATCATTTAATTGTCTTTTAACAATGATCAATTCATTTTTTAGACTTTAAATAAATTTTAAATTTTTTGTATTATCTGAATTTAGACCTGTGAAAGGCCTATATTTAAACCCAATATGTTTAAGTTTTTTTCATATTTAATGTAAAATATTACAAGTTTATCATATTCTGTAATGTCTTTATCCTCTAAGGTCATTTTATATTTCAAAAGGTAAAGCATTACAAAAGTAAAGTCTATATAATTTTTTAGAAGGTCTAAGATCACAATAAATCTTTTGATGCAACTTAGTAAATCTAGTAATGAAATGATATATTATTTCACCTCGATCAAGAGAATTTTTTTAAAGATCATTAACTAGGTCTAAATCTTATTTAGCTTTTCAAAAAGATAATTCTAGTCATTTTTCAATATTTTTGTAAGTGTTGATAGCTTTGACAAGTAATCTAACAAAAGCTTGATAAACTTTCCCTTCAAATGTTGAAGCAAAAATTATTAAGTAAATATTTTCACTTGTTATACCAAGGGTATCATAAACTAACTAAAATGCATCTAAATTATCTTTCTAAGATTCCTCAGAAGCTCCAAAAAAATTTGGTATATTTAATCCTTTAAAGGAAGGTAACTTACCAGAACGATTTCTAATGTTAAGTGGATTTCCATAATCCATAGATTTAAAGCTATTTGTTATTCTACTTCAACATCAAAACCAATTTCATCTTCAATGAGATCATCCTAATCTCTATTATTCTATAGACCTCAAATCATATCTTGTAGTCTCAAATTTACTTGATCTTCCATTGGAAGCTTCAATAGTCTTTTCTACTTGAATCGATTGGTTTTCTTAAACTTGATTAGATTGATTTAATTATAAATTTATATTAATATATTCAAAGGGCATAACTAAATCATCAAATGGATAAGAATCAGAAAGAAAATGAGTTCTAGATCTAGAATTAATGGCTAGAACTCTAGTTTTGTCTTCCTGAATTCATCTATTTCTATCTAAATTTTTTTGTTGAATTTCACAAGTAAGATTGGCATACCAATATACTTCAAATTATACAAGTTATTCTTCTTCATTTATCACTTGTATGATATGCTGAAGATTATAAGGTTAATTATACCATGCAGAAGAAGTTAAATTAAATACAATGATCATCAACAATATCAATTCTAGGTTGGATAATATGAGGTTATCCTCTAAGTACCATGGGCAAGAAAGAAATAAATATTTAAATAAATAATATTTCTAAAAGCTATCCCCAGTGGAGTCATCAAATTTATTGATGATGAAAAATATTTTGTCAACTAATCAACCTTTTGTCTATTGTGAAGGTTAAGTTGGAATCATACCAGTTTAATGGTAATGTTTTAAAGGTTTGAATACGATCTTAAAAATGTGAGATTTTTTTATAAATATTTTTAAAAATAATAAATAATATATTGGATATAACATATTCTATTATAATTCAAAAATCTACTATCAAAATATGAATCAGTTTAAATATAAATATGTAAGTAATCCTATCTAATAGAGAAAACTTATGAACAAGACAATCTCTTGAAAGAAATGAATCTAATTCAATAATATAATTAGTTCAAATAATAGTATCTTGCTTTGTTGTTATAACTTTTGAGTAAATACCAAGGCAATAAACAAAGAAACATAAAGATAAAATGTAATAAAAAAATAGACTAGTTTATAAGCATATCTTCAATTATTAAATAATATAAACATAACTCAAAAATAAAAGAAAAGAAACAAACTATAAAATCAAACAAATAAGTAATTAGACAATTAACTAATTAAGAAACCTAAAATAATTTTATCTAAACTAATCTAGTCCTAACTAAAATTAACACTAAACTAACTTAAGAAACTTAATATAATAAAAGCAATTAGGAACAAAAAGTAAAAATAAATACAATTAATTATATTAAAGTTTCACTAAACATAAAATAAATTAGATCAATTAGAAACTAAGCTAAAATCATATTTAAATTAAATTAGAAGTTAAATTCAAATAAAATATAATACAAATAAAATATGTGAGTCTCAACAAAAGAGAGTCATCTTAGTAAAATAAATCATTTTATTTGAGAAACAAACATCTTTATTATAAAATATATTTAAAATATAAATTTTATAATCAATTAGATAAATAATATATCGTAAGCAACAAAGTTTTCATCATTATCCAAGTTGAATACTCATATTTTGCACATAAGATTGTAAGAAACAATCATCAAAAGATGTTAAACTCAACAAATTCAAATAATATGTTATAAATGATAATATAAAACTACATATACCAACATTTCCTAAGCAATATACTCAACTATCAGATAAAATACCATTAGTCTATCTCTAAAAATCATGATATCTCAAAAAAATTACATAGAAGAGAGAGATAAGTGATTGACTTTAAAATGCAATAGTATTCAATCCCCATGTTGTTCCTCCTCTTCAAATGAATCTTTGATCTCATTTTATACTTTTAAGTTGATTGAAAAATAATTTATAACTAACTTTAATTAGTTACTTGTTAACTTAAAATAATTAACTTTTACAAGTCAATTAATATTGATAGTTATAAGTTAAGATTTATTTAAGACTTTTAAAATCTTGAGAGATTAATAATTTGAATTTAGACTAGATATTTCTAACGGATGAGGACACTCTAATCAATTAATAATAATAAAAATAACATATTTCAATAAATAATAACATAAGTCATATTTAAATGAAATTATTATCTATATTAATTTCATTTTGCATATAACTCAAATCACCTAAGATATATATATATAGACACACACACACACACACACACACACACACACACACACACACACACACACACACACACACATAAAATTAAAGTTTGTTTGCATTCCAAAAAATATCATCACCATAGTATTAATTTTTTTTAAAATTTACTAAGTCTTATCAACTTAAAGTTAATTTCTGAAATAAAATGTATCTGTCTAATAATCAAGAATCATCAAAAATAGATAAAACTTCACTCATAGGTTCGTCAATTTTATTCAAGCATTCATTATATTTTATTTGAACTTTAATAAATTGAATCAATTTTATACTCAAATTACTATCAACATCATCTATCTCTAATTTTATTTGTTTCACTACTCTGATTTATGTTAGAGTTTTAGATTCATCTTGACTATTTGCATGTTTCCTTGAAGTGGATGGATTTATGATAGCAAGATGTTTTTTCCAAATCGAGTATCCCGAACCTTGAAATAGGCATATTTTGAGGTGGTGTAGGATCAGTAGAATACGATATAAATTAAAGATTTATAAAATTATTTGGATGGATTGGATCATTAACTCTTTCCTAATTGGGTGACTAAATAGGCAAATAATCAGGATTAGATTGTAACTGATGGAAAGAAATACTATGAGAATGAGATCTAGCTCTAAATCTATGATTATAAAAACCTCTATGATTAGTAAGATTAAATAGAAAACTAACCAACACATTCCAAAATGTTGGGTCAATGGTATCAAAATGGACATTCAGGTTCCTCTACTCAAATATTTAGGACCAAACCTTTTAGCTCTAAAATCTCCTCTAGAAAATTACCTATTAGGTGCATTTTTATTCATATTACCAGAGTTATGATTTATTTCCTAACTGTTATTGTCATTATTCCTATTTAAATTTAGTTGATCCTAACCTGACAATCTAAATATAGTTTAAAATATATTCAAAATCTTACCATCATTATTTGACTAAACTAAAATAAAGAATATATCAACTATAAAATCAATAATCAAAACCGTACTTTTATATTTCTATCTTTCAGTCACTTATAATTTTTTTTTGCTATATCAATAAAATGAACAAATTAAGGATTCAACTATAATTATTTGAAAATGAACTTTCTTAATATGATTTTAATTCTAACTATGTCATGTATCGTTATAATGTTCAAATTTGAAATCATAATAATAAAATTCTATTCTTCATAATTTTATTTTGACTATTCTACCAAGTTTTATTTCATTCTATTCTCATTGGAAAAATTATATTCTCAAAATATACAATATATTTATTATCCACAAATTATAAACTGCATGTATTTTATCAAACTAAAAACCTAAAACTACATTTAATTTAGGTCTAGGTAAGGTATAATGAGAGGCTTAATTGTATTTTATCAAATTATCAAAGATTCTACAAGAGAGTGTAGGTCCAAGTAAGGTATAATGAGAGGCTTAGTGAATGAATAATTTTTATTTTTTATGGGATAGGTTAGGTGGAATGATTTCTTCATGAAGGTAATTATATAGTTCAATATACTAGGTAGAACTAGGACCAATAATATCACAAATCTATTCAACATTCAATGGTTCATGGGCTAGTACAAGAAGATGTTAAACATGAAAATGGTAATCTATGGCATTGTCTATAATTTGGATCATAAATTCAATCATGGCCATGGCACCTATTATTCAGTTGTTAGCCCAAGGTATTTGATCAAACCAAAGATGAATGATTTTTTATTTGAGGGTGTCCACCATGTCTTTATATGGTATGAGCTTCTCATCCTTGGTCTAGAATTGGTATAGAACTTGACTGATGATAAGTTGATAATCTCCATAAATTAGAAGATATTAAATATTCCATTGTACCACTAGATAAATCCATGTAATGAGTGCTTCATATTCAACCATGTTATTGGTACAAGGAAAGTTGATGCAGAAGGACTTGGGCATGAGATCCCCTTGAGGTGTGATAAAAAATAATCTTACCCTCAATCCATGAGACATGAAAGAACCATAAAAAATATGTTTCCATTACTACTATTTAGGAGTTAATTTTGCTATAGTCATAATGGACTCATCTAGAAACCCAAATGTGAGTGGTCGAGTGTTGGAAAGGGGAGCTTATGCAAGTTGGTGAGTAATTACTTGTCCCTTAATAGCATTTTGATTAACATAATCAATATCAAACTCACTTCAAATCATGATCAATTTAGCCATGCAACCATGTAAATTTAATTTTGAAAGTAGATACTTGAGTGTATCTACTTTGGAAATGATGATGGTCTCATTGTTAATCATGTAGTTCTATAACTTATGAGCTGTGAATACCATGGCTAAACAAGATTTCTCTACCTACACATAATTATGATCATACATGAATAATGTGAAACTTAGGTATTATACATAATCTTCTTTTCCCTACTCATCATGTTGGGCCAAAATTTCCCCCAAGGCATTTTTAGGTACAGAGAGGTAGATTAGTAATGGCTTGTTTGGCATAGGTGGTAATAGAATAGGTGGATTGGCCAAGTATTCTTTTAAATGTTCAAAGTCCTTATAACAATAAAAATTTCATGAAAAATTAGTACCCTTCTTCAGTAAATGGGTAATTAGGTGGAACTTGTTAGCTAATTGATAAATGAAGCACATGATGGATTATCTCTTACCCTATAAACTATGGAGTTATTTTAAAGAAGATGGTGGTAGTATCTCAGTAATGTCCTTGACTTTGGTTGTATCAACTTCAATGCCTCTATAAGAGACAATCAATCTTATCTATTTGCTTGAACTGATGCCAAAGACACATTTTTTAGGGTTAAGCCTTACCTTGTACTCACAAAATCATTTAAACATTCTACAAAACACCTTTGGAAGACTTGATCTAGTCTTAGATTTACCCAAAATGTCATCAACATAATCTAAAACAATATCAAGCATAATGTCATGAAAAATCACAATAATTTCACACCAGTATGTGGCACTGACATTTTTAGGCTGAAAGGCATGCCCTTATAGCAAAACATTCCATAAGGAGTGGTGAACACTATCTTGTGTTGGTATTATAGTGTGATCTTCATCTGATTATATCCTAAAAAACCATTCATGATAAAAAGCATCTCATATCTATCTATAGAGTTGACAATCATGTCAATATTGGTAGAGAGAAGTAATCTTTTGGGAATGCTTTGTTAATGTCTCAAAAATAAGTTCATATTTTGATACCCTTTAGATTCTTATTAACTAACACAAAATTTGAAATCCACTCTAAGTAGTCAAAGGGATGAATGCATCCACATTATGAGTTTTTATAGTTCTTTATTAACCAATATGATAATTTTAGGATGCATTTTCCTCAACATTAGCTTGATTCACTTAGCATTAGGGTGTACTACAAGGTTATGTATAGCTAATGAAGGATCCAAGCCTAGAATATTAGAATAAGGCCATGCAAAGATTCAATGAACTCTCTCAAGAGATAAATAAGGACTTCATGTCCCTCCTTAGTGAGAGACGTTCCTAGTTTGATCGACTTTGGATCAGTTGGTGTTCCAATGTTAACTTCAAAAGTGTCCTCCACAAGGAATATAGAATAATATTTGAGGAGAGTAGGAAAAGACATGAATTGGTTGGCAATATAAAAGTCCTCTAGTCAGATTGGTTTGACAAGTTCCCCCAACATGATGAATCAAAATCACCCAATGGTGGCAAAGGGCATGTAACAAATACTTCTGGACATTCTTGGATAATTTATCCAAAGGCCCGCTATTCTTATTCACTAATTTCAAACCTAAATATTATTATAGAATTGGTGTCATCTTGAGTTTGATTCGAGGAAGAGTGAACATCTCCATCTAATGGTACCCAAAATAGGTTTTCACCAAGAGACTGGGCTTTTTCTTTACTTTTACCTTAGTCTGAAAGTGCCCCAAAGAGGTTTTCACTTTAGGACCTCAATGTTTGAATTTGGGTTTGTTTTTAGTAAATGAAGTTAACCCACTCTCCAAAATAGGTAGTAGGATCCAATGTGATATATAAACCTTAATTATGATCTCTAAGAGGAATATGGTCTCTTAGGCCTAGGAAATTGTAAATGGCCTCATCATTTTTGAATGCATCAATTAACACTATGAATTCTTTTTGGTCCCAGTCGATAAATTATGGATGATGAAGGAAAAGTGGGGAAGGATGAATGATAGGTGTAATGTTACATATGGCATGAGGGTTAAAAAAGTTAGTATTGTCTAAGTCCTTCTATACATTGTAATTAGAGTTTGTGATGCTATCAACATCATCATCATCACTAGTCATTGGTGTAATAACATGGATAAGATACATAGGGTCACCCCCAAGAATTTTAAATCCAATACCCTAAGCTCTTTATGTTTAATTATAGAGATGGGATCAAGAGTACCTGGTTGATTTTCCCCTAGGCCTCTACCTTCATAAGCTTGATTATCCATGATCTAGTTAGGGATGGGATACTTTTTACTTTAGTAACAATCAGCTAGATCATCACTATAAATCCAAGATTCATCTTCATCTAGTGGGTCTTGTTCTTGGGTAGTGGATTGTGTGAAAATAATGGGCATTAAAGATTTAATCTTTTATTTGTGTTTCCATTCTATGTTAAAAACCTTGGATTTGGGTGTTCCATAGGATTTAGGGGCCTGCAAAAGTTTGGCTACATGGAAAGCAATATGTGTGAGGTATTCTATTGGACCTTTGTCAATGATGGTAAAATGATTTTATATTTGAAGAGGGGAAAAAAATGAAGTATAGGCAAGGCTATGTAGGTCAATATAATTAAAATCTATAAATTTAACAAGAACATCCTTATCCTTCTTTGGTGCAGGGTCTAGGCTAAAATAGTAATTATAACTCTTATACTTAGATTTTAAATGTTTACAGAATTGATATAACTATAAGTCTATTGTAATAGTCACATCCATCATATAATGAAATAACTTGATGCATTGGTGTGATGTGGAAGGTATTTCTCAAATTTATTGTATCCATGGTTGGCCCAAAAGCAAGTTGTATGATAAATCAAGATCTAGCACATAGTAAAGCATGTCATGGGTCAAACGCCCAATGAAAACTGGCAAAGAAATTATTTCCTATGATTCCATTTATTCATTATCATAGGCCTTAATGGTAATGGTATCTGGTTGAAGGTCAGCTACCATGTATCCAAGATGTTTCACTAACCTTAGAGACATAATGTTGAGGCCTGACCCATTTTCTATGAGGACATGTTTAACCTTGTGTCAGGATATGACAACTTCAATGTATAATGGGTTTTTATGGATAAGGCCAAGGGATGGCATATCACTTTTGTCAAAGGTTAATTATTGGCCATGAGCTAAGTGTCAAACCAAAGCCTAGAATTTATCTAGTGTAATGTTATTTGGCACTTATGATTGGATCAAAAGTTCAGTAAGGATATTCTTATGGATAGTAGAGGTACATAACAAAATCAAAATAGAGATTTGAGTAAGAATATTTTTTTATTGTTCCATAATATCATACATTTTATCCTTGGCATAAGTGATTGACTTATTTTTTTACTAGCATGGGTGCTTGAATAGGCTTGTTGGTAGAAGGAGGTTGCAATCCTGGAGTGGTAAATTTTATCTACCAAGTTATGATTGTGCAATATAGATTACGTAATGGATGATTATAATTATAAGAGGGTCTTGGGATGGTAACTCTTGGGTGATGGTAAGTTCCATTGCCCATGTAGATCATAAGAGGATTACTAGCACAAGGAGGTAGTTGGGTATTGTTTGGTACTGGTTATTGGTGATTGTTTGTTGGTCTTGGGTTAATGGTAATAGTGGCTATATGACCACCCCTAATATATACTAAAACCTTTTTGTAGTCATGTGTAACTAATTATAGGCCCCTTAGTTATCATTATGACCTTAGTTCCATCTATTTTTTAGATATGGTTAGCATCATTATTATTTTTACTATTGTAGTAGTTGTTGCAGCTACAGTGGTGGCCTATGTTATTGTTGATTCTACTATTGATTTTGATTGTTGGCATTATGCCATGGAAAAGGGTTATGATAAATGCCCAGGTTTTGATTATAATTAGGGGCCCTATTATCTAGTTCTATTTCTCCATTTTATAACATATTCTAAATGAGAAGTCATAATTGCACACATCAACATATGTAATAGACTTTAACTCAATGGTAGTCACATAATTCATGCTATTTTTACAAATCTAGAAAAGGATCACCCTCAAAGAATGGTTTGGGAATATACCAACTAATCAAATTGGAATTAGCCAATTTTTGAAACATGGATTCAATGGGCTCTCCTAGGTCACTAAAAATTCACTTTATAGGTGTCCTTGCTCTTGGTTGAGGCATTTGCAAGGGAGGAGGTGAGAGTGCTTGCATTTTTGGAATTGGTTACATATGTGGAGTAGGTTGAGTAGATGGCTTTTTCACCATTTAGACATGGCATGATTTATTGACTCCATTATCCACGATGTTCTTATTGTGGTTATAAAATTTAGACTTCTTATGAGTATTAGTTTGGGTTGGCATAAGAGCTTGCATTTGAATTAGGCTCTCATTCTAAATTTGGCCTTGGTATTAATTTTGGCTCTAGTTTGGGCCTTGGTAATGGTTTTATTTAGTATTTTGGCCTTAGTATTGATTTTGGTTTTTATTAGGTGTATACAACTTGATTATGCCATTGTTGATAAGGATTTTCTCAATTTGTAGGCCTTTGTCAATGATCTCCTCAAAGGTGTGGGCACACTGAAGCTCCAAGTGATAGAGTATATCACTTTCTAGATTATGATTAAAAAATACATCCAAGTTTTTATATGGTAGATTATGCATGAAGGGCTATAAAATGCCCTCCATAACTACAAATAACTTAGAAACTCTCACTAGGTCTCTATTATGCTTGGCCCAACTACACCATTGTAATATTGTGCTTGAGATTATAATTAAATGTTGCACAAATTTTTTGAGAGGTGATAAAATTATGGCACATAATTCTTTAAAAGTTGGAGTAACCACTCTAAGGCCTGTCCTTCTAGACTACGTGGAAAAAGAAGAAGCATGTAGATATAGCTAAATGCCACTCACTTGTAAGTAACATAGAACTCCTTCAAATGTTCCTTCAATTCACCTTTTCCTTTGTATTTATTAAACTTTTTTGGATCAAAACCTAAAGGAAATGTCATTTGAATATAATCCATGTTTGAAGGGTATGAGAATATCTCATTCAATTTAAATTTCTTTATCTACTTCCTAGTTTGAATAGCTGTAATTGCCTCCTTCATTTGTTGTAGATCTTAGGATCAAAATATGGATGGTATAGATGGTACACATGGTTGTGGTTGGGTAGTCCAAGGTGAATTAACTTGACCAAGTTAAAATGAAGGAATGGAGGACTGAGGGATGTTTGTTTAGTTGGTCACCTGACTAGGAATACACATTCATTGGTTAGGGTTATATTGTTAGTATGGTATTTATTATTGGTACACATTATGGATAGGATTGATATTATTGTGGCATGAATAGAGGTATTTGGTGGTGGGGAATGAACTTCATGGCATGGGTTTGGAAGTGAACTTACTTCTGGGTGGTCGAACCTTGATGCATGGAAGGCACCCATTGTTGGCTAAAGGTTTGATTTTCAAGGTGTTGCATGTTAGGCCCTTGTTATATGTGAAGGATATGGTGAGTATGGGGAAATAATTATTTAATGTGTATCTTTTGTATGTTTGGCCCTCATTGTGGAATGTTAGGCACTTATTTAATTTTAAGAATTTGTTGTTGACTAGATGCTAGCTACTATTAACTAATAAGGATATGTTGTTGATTAAACAACATTTGCATTAAATGATTTAACACTTATTGTTGTGGCACATTGGCTTGCATTTATTATTGTCAAACATTGGTCACTACTTGTTGGGGTGGAGTATTGTTCACCACCTATTAGGGTGAAGTATTGTTTTATGTTTGGTTACTTTCCCCTGCTATGTGTTTGAAGAATTGGCTAGTGGAGGGGAGGTAGTTTTATGTTGCATTTGTGAACTAGAGATTCCTATCCCTTGTTGTTGTGAAATAATCATAGTATTTGTATGAAGAACCTATTATGAATTGATCCTTTAAACATTTTACTAAACTTGGTTTAGATTGGGATACACTTGTGTGTTACCCACTATACTTGGAAAAGCGTCTTCTGATAGATCTATAGATTCTTCTACAATTTCAAGAATATTAAACATGTCAGCAACATACATCATTTTAAAAAATGGGTCTATGTTTGGATTAACATAACCTGATGAGTGAGTTTTTACCCAATTGAGGGAGCTAACTCTATGAGAAATGTATTATAAATGGTCATGTAATTTATATTTCTTGCTAAGTTAAGATATGTTTGATACACTCACCACATTTGTGCTGATTGGTCAACAATTTGACCTTTTACTTTTTCAAGTGTAGTAAGCTCTTAATTATGCATTGATATAGGGGCTTGATTTTAGCTAGATGAGGCCTACTCAAAAGATTTGATGAGAGGCACGTTATGAGATTCTCTAACCAAGATAGGTATACTTTCATGTGTGATGTCTGATGGGAACTTAACACCTACCACTACTGCTCTAAAAAGAATTTTTTCTCTATGCTCCAAGAGATGGTGATCAAACAAGTAGGGATCATAATTGGTACTGGTTGATGTGGTCCTATTAAAAGGTATTTGTTGTTAGACTTGTTTTATGTTAGGTGGTATGTTAAGAAGGTATTGGGTAGTTTTATCTTGTTCCTATCCTAGATAGAAAGGTGTGTTAGCATGGTAGTGTGATAATATGTCTTACCCCTATTTTATATAGTGGTAGCAGATGTGGGATATGGATTTATTTTTTAGGCTACATCATCTCCATAAGGATCTTGAACAAAGGTTTCACTCATGATAATGTCCTCATACAAAGTGTTATACATAGCTTTGCTACATGTATATTGAGGCATGTTCAAATTAATGGTTTAATGTCTCATGAAAAGTTGGTCTAGTGTTACAAACATTTGGAACTTGGCCTAAAAGAATTTGAAAACTTGAATGTGGTCTAATACTATCACAAAAACATATTTATCTCTTTCAAAGAGGTCTAAAAAATAAACATGAACTTGGTCTTTGTAAAAGGTCTACATTAAGTCTAAGTCTAAGAGAATTGGAATGAAATCTTGAATCCAATCTTGGCAAAGGTCTAAACTAAACTAAAGGCCAAACAAACTAAGTCTAAGTCTAAGAATGAAAGTGAAATTCAGTTAGGTCTTTGGAAAAAGTCCTCAAATATAGGATAAGAAATGAAACTTGATTAAAGAATGAATTTGAAACTAACTTAAGACTAAGTCAATTGGCTTGAAAAAATAACACGCTTGGTTGAGGTAAAAACTCAGAAACTAGGTCGAACATGATCTTGTCTAAAAAGGAAAATTTTAATATAAAAATGAATGTTTGAACTTATTATATACAAATTAAGATCGATCTTGAAAACAACCTTGGTATAGGTAAATGGAAAACTTGGTCTTGGCACATGAAACTTCTATATAGGTTTTTGAAACAAACTTTAGTCTAAGAACATGGGAACTCTAAAAGAAAACTAATCACATGAAATTGATCTTGACATATGAAAATTTAGAAACAAACTTGGTCTACGTACATGAATTTAGAAAAATCTTAAGTCTAAAGATTTAGATTTGAAACAAATGGTACATTTGGTCTAAGTAGAAACTTGGAATCAAGGTAAGACATGATCTTTGTCCAAAAGGGAACTTAGTCTAGGCAAAGGTCTTTAAACCAAAATAAAAATTGATCCAAGTTGCATAATATAAACACAAAAGGTGAAAAAGTGAAGCCAAAATTTCAGGTAAGTCTCAAACATAAACCAATTATCTTTATATTTGAACTTTGAAAGATAGTTTTAAAACTTGGTTTGGAAGACTTTGATTTCAAATGAGCAATGGTCCAGACTAAAATTGGCATTGTAATAATGTTCTTTAGAAAAAAAGGCACAAATTGGTTTGAAATAATAAAAATGGTTGAAATAATTTGGATAGCGTAACATCTTTCATAAATAAATGACATGAATTGGTTTTTTATTTTCTTTAGCCAAGGTAAATGGTTGGAATGATTTTGGAAAGATAACACTTCTTATGTAAACAATGCATGTAACATGTTTTCTTTTATGGTTTAGATGATTTTTGATTTGGTTTGGTAAAAATCAATTTTGGACTCAAAATATAAGTAAAAATAAGAAACACCTAACTGCACTCTCCTATGCTAAACTGACACAAGGTGTGCATAGTATCTGCCAAACTTCCATCGATATACTATTTATTTAAATTAATTAATTGTTAATCTAATAAATAAAGAGTGCATGTAGATAGATTTTTAAATCCCCTCTCTATCTCTCAAGAACTAATATATGGCATGGAACTATAAATTTTGAAGCAACACAACATTAGGAGGATAATCTACATCAAGTGGGGTCAATTAATGTAAAATTAAACATTGGGCACAATAAGTATCTGTTAATGGATTCAAGACTCTTGGATTATTATGAAAAGGTATTATCTATTTCACAATGACTTCAACCATGTATTAATTTATACAGTCTAATGTTTATACTACCATTTGACCTGAGTCTCCTTTTAGTTGGTTAGGTTAACCACTCAACCACTATCCCAATGGATAGTATGATCATTTTATATACCCCAATAGATATGTGGTATTGGAATAATGCTAGGAGGTTGATGAGCATTCCATATAACTCATTATATATAATACAAACTATCCATAAGTGTTGCCTTTTAGTTATATAATGCATTACATTTAATAAGTAAGGTCTTATCTAAGTAGGAAATGAATGCAATTTGTCCTTTGTTTGTATGTGATACATTGCAACTTATTTATCTTATTATTGTGTTTAACTTGGATGAAATAAGAATAGTTTTTTTTATAGAAATACATCCCTATGGTGGGATAATTTTGAGAAGACATCAAATAGTTTTAGAAACCCTTTTTGGTAATAGTTTTGAGGATTTGGTGAAGAATACATCGATCTCCAAGATCTAATGCTCTGAAGATACTCTGAAGACGCTTCAAAGGTGATCTAAAATGCTCTAAAGGCACTCCAAAGACCTATAAATAATGCTCTAAAGATGCCCAAGCATGCTTTAAAGATGTCCAGTTGGATCCTATAGATCAATATAGTGATTCTAAAGATATATATTGTATATAAATAGACTTTACATATTTAGATATATTATTTTAGAGATTACTATTTATAGTAATGGTCTAAAATGATTCAGATATATTTTTACTTCTATTTTATAAAATTGGATAAATCTCTTTAGGTCCATGTTAGTTATTTTCCACATATTGTTAGTTGAGTTAGTTCCATTGCCTTCCTATAAGCATGGAATCTAATTCCTCCATCGTCTATATTTTGAATAATCAGATTTATCTATTTAGATCACCAAATTTTGTATTCTATGAATAGATGTTGAGATATACTTTAAATACATGTCTCCTTCTCATTCCAAATAGTTAGAAAGTTAATTAATCATTGATTTAATCAAAACAAACATTTAATGTAGTTTTGCATATCTGTGTATGTTCATTTGATAATGAAATAAAATTCAACATTCCTTTTCATTACTGAGTAAAGTTGGTCATATTCTGTGAAAGGAGCAAGGGCACACTTCTCTTTGAAGATCAAGACAAATTTGTATTTTTAGTTTATAGTTTAGAAGTATTTATTTAATCTAGTTATAATTCATTTATTGCAAAGTGTAATTTCCTTTTAAACACAAGAATGATTATTTTTAAATACAAGTGTGAAATTCCTTTTCAACGCAAATGTGATTTTATTTTCAACACAAGTGTGAATTTCCTTTTCAAAATTAAAGTGTAAATTTCCTTTAATGCAAGTGTGTTTCCATTACATGTAAAGGTTGTTTTAATTCCATACAAGTGAGTTTTCTTTATGCAATAGTGTGTATTTCAATTTCATAGAAAGTAAAGTGTGTTAATTCATCTCATATTCAAAATTTGTTAGGAACAGTTTAAGTGACAATAGATAATATCCTCACATTCTAAAATTTCACACTATCCTACCTAGTTGAGCACATCGAGGGAGGACACCATAATGTCTTATGCCATATGTTTAAGTTCTGGATGTTGATAATGTGAATTCCATAAAAGATCTTAAGTTAACAAACCTTTTAGATTTATTTTTCTACAAAATAGCCTTGAGTCTTATTTATTATTCTTAGGATTTATACATCATAGCAGATGTAAACCCCCCAAAAAACAAATTGTAAATTCCAATATCCAAAGGTCTCATTTCATATAGCCTTGGACACTGGTCTTGGTAGAAAATGACATCAATACATTGATTAATTAGACGAGATGTATAATTATAGCCTATCATTTTTTGGTGCTATTATCAGGGAAATTCACCAATAAGTGTTAGTGATATCCTACATTAGAGTTATACAAGAAAAATTCAAAAACATTCATAAAACTTAAAAGCATAAAAACAATACAGGAATCTTTAGATTTATGTACCACCTAAGAGACTCTTAAGGGTGGTTTATCTCTAAGGAATCCCAAATAAATCAAGAGATGAGAGGATCCAATCCTTGATAGAAATATTAGGAAGTGAAAGAAAGGTTTAATTCCTCTCCTGAACAAGGTTCATCCCCACAAATAGATCCTACAAGAATAATCCTATTTAGGACAATTATCTTATAGGGAGAATTGATCCTAAAAATTCCCTTTCTGGAATAGTCAAATTTGATCCACAAGCTCTATAAGAAGATCTGATCACCAATGAAGATTCTTCTCCTAAGATAGACCATAGGTTGAGCACCCAAGAAGATAATTTAGATTGGATTGATAACCAAATTTGGGGAAAAAAATATGGGAGATGAACATGCACATGTGGAAAACCCTGATCAATAGCCTCAATAGGGCATAACATTTTCCTATCCAATCAGCTTAGATCCTGATGACAAAAATTCCATGAAAAATATCTCACCATCCATTTTACCTACTTTTATAGGTAAAACCTTAGAGGATCTAGATTAGTTCCTCTTTGAATTTTAGGTTCTCTTCCAAACATATGATCATGTCAAATACAATCAAAAGTTGAAGTTATTCCCATCTACACTCAAGGATGTAGCCATGAGATGGTTCATGGGCCTTGAGGGTAATTCCATAACCACTTGGGATGAAATGGAAAATTCATTTCTTGACAAATATCAAGATTATTGTAGATTTAGAGAATGAAAGGAAGATTTTTTCAAAATAAAAAAAAATAAAGATGAAACCTTAAAAGATTACCTTGATAGATTTATATTTACCCATAAATGTAGTGGTTACCAACACACTGAGGAGGTCATCAAAATAGTCTTTCTTAAAAAGTTAGATGATGATGCACATGATGCTTTGAACCTAATGTGAAAATGTGACATTGACAAGTCAACCTTTCATAAAATTTCAGCATTGTGTACTAACTAATTTAGGACAAGACCTAGCATAAGGAAATTAAGGTTATAAAAATCACCTAAAATTGGCCAATTAATGGAAGAATTTACCAATTTCAAAAAATATATTCTAGTACAATTAAAGCCTACCTTAGATGGCCTCAAATAAAAAACCAATGCTACCAACACTAAACAATTGTCAATATATTATCCCAAATGCAGACTCAAACATATGATAAAAGATTATCATTTAGATAAAATAGAGATATGTGGTATTTGTGACCTAGACCAAGACGCCAAAAATTGCAAACACCTTCATATATGAAACTAATTGAAATAAGCAACACATATAGTTGAGGAAGTCAACTTTATCCAAAGATAAGAAAAATAGTACTCTTAGCCTCAAAATCAATTTGGCCCAAGATTTCCTCCCAATCCATGGATGACACCATGGGCTAGACAAGTCACACCACTAATGTGGGGGACACCACAACTATAATCATGGAGTAATCAAGAATAGATGACATGAATGTGGGGAATGCCTCAAAATCCTTCACAACCTTGGGCATAACAACAAAACTAACAACCACATTAGGTACAATAGTCACCACCTCAATGGATAAATCAATAATATTAGCCATAAATAAGGTTTCTTCCATAACAGGACTTGATGCCTTCACAACCTCAACCACCACCAATTGAGAAATAGGTTAATCAACCACAGTTACCTACCCAACCAAAGGAAACCCATAGAATAAACAAAATACACTTACTTATGGAGCTAATAAAGAAAGTAATGTTGCAAGTGGTTTAACTAAATGTAATAATGTTCAAGTCGGATCAAGGAAGGTAGTAATAAATTCACCCATAACCATAACTAAAATTTCTAATGATGAAAACACTCCTGAATCACATGTATTCCAAGAAACAAATGAATAAAATATATATTCCACAACCATACCAACCATAATTCAAGATCCCCCTGCTATTCCATTTCCTAAGAGACTTGAGGAAGAAAAACCTAAGGAAGATTCTGAATTGATGCATGGATTAAAATAGATGAAGATAGAAATTTCAATTTTAAGATCCATTAAGGATATTCTTGAGTTGAATCAAATCATTAAACCATTGTGCATCAAAGCACCAGGAAGAAAGAAATAATATCCTAAAACAATTCAGGTAATAGGCAAAATTATTGATTTACTAGTAGGAAACATACTTGTTCCTAAATATGGGGATCCTGGTAGTCCTGTGATGATTATGACAATTGGAAACAAGTTTATTCCAAATGTTTTTGTAGATCAAGGTGATACCATAAACATAATGACTGTCAACACAATAGATTTTTTATCTCTCATAGGGTTTTAGCTTACCACTACAATCTTACAAATAGTAGATAAATCCACTGTTTCCCTTAAAGGAACCATAGAGAATATACCAGTCACCATAGAATATTGAGAATATCCTTTGTATTTCATGATCCTTAAGCCTAAACCAAAGAGGGTAGGATGTCCAATCATTCTTGGTATATCTTGGTTAGCTGTAGTTGTAGCAAAAATCAACTGTAGATCTAGAAACATGATCATTTTTAATGGAATTCATGCTAAATAAATATCTCTCTATCCACCTACTAGACCTTAAATGGATATTTATAAACAAATATGGGTGGATCATCCTAAATAAAACTATACTAGTGTGTCTTCTTTAGCCATGGTTACCATCAAATAACATGTCCAACAATTTGAGGAATAAATAACAAAATATTTAGACCAAGAAAGCCTAGTTCCAAAGTCTGACAGTTTTACTTTGAAGTCTGATAGTTTTGTTCTAAAGTCTGAAACCCTAACTTTGAAGATTGATAACTTAGATTTGAATAATAGTATCTTAGATTTGATTATTGGTAATTCTCCAAAGATGAAAAAACATGAATGGGAATAGTCCATCTCCATTATTAAAAATCAAGACAATGCCATAATATCACCAAACATGTTATCTGTTCCATCAGACATTCAACAAGACATAGTTGTCTAGGCTCAAAATAGGCAAAATTAATTTTTACATGATTTTCATTATCCATTGACTAATATGCTCTCCATAAGTGAAATCTAACTCGATAGTTAAATTCCATTGTTCCAAGTACTAAATAGGTTACAATACAACCCAAAAAATTGTTGAATATCAATAGTTGGTTAACTGACCAACAGAAAATAAAAGTGTTTGATGTATTAATACAACACACAAAATATTTTTCTTGGGATTAAAATGATATAAAAGGAATAAATCATAGTGTTTTACACATCACATCTATAATGAAGATGTTAGATCAGTCAGACAACCACAATGGAGGATTAACCCAACCTTGAAAGAAATTATTAAGGAGATAGAAAAATCATCAAAAGTTGGTTATATCTATTGTCCCCCAAAAATATCACTCATTTTTGGGACAACATTTAAACTATTTTGGTCCTAAAGACTAAAATTATCTCTTTCCTTTTCAAAATTTATCCTGGGCATTCAAATTCCTCATTTTTCAAGCTTCTTAGAAATCTATGGACTCTAAAGGCTTGAATCTACAGACTCTGCAGGCTTGAATCTATAGACTCTGTAGGAAGAGAAATCTACGGACTCTGCAGGAAAATAAAATCTACAGACTCTATAGGCCAAGTTCAATGGGCTTCACAGGTTGATTTCTATGGAATCTATAGGAAAGAAGCAAGCTTTCAACACTTAGGTGATCTCAAAGTTGGTTCAATGATTAGGTTCAACCAAAAGAGTTCATCGGAAAGCTTCTAAGCAAGGATTGAACTATTGAACAATGAACCATTTTGGTTCAATGGGATCAACAAGTTCAAAGGTTCAACATCAGTAACAAGAGTTCAACTACTTCTAGGTTCAAAGGCTTCTTCAGTTAGATTCAAAGGTTTCTACAAGCAGGTTCAATCAAAAGAACACATTTCTCAGGCTTGAACCATTGAATCGTTGAACCATTGAACCACTTTGGTTCAAAGGCTCAATGGGTTCAAGGTTCAACATGTTCAACACATTTGGTTCAATGAGAATTAAAAGGAATTAACCAAATCAAAGGGAATGAACCATTGAACTAAAGCTTGGTTTAATGGTTGGTTCAATGCTTCAGTTCATTCAGTTGGTTCATCAAACGGTTCAATGGCTTTTGGTTCAAAGCTTGGTTCAAAGCTTGGTTCATCGACTTAGTTCAAAGCTTGGTTCAACAGTTGGTTCAAAAGAGTGGTTCAATGCAAAATTTCAAAAGAGTCTCCCAAAGGATAAGTGCCCTTGCGGAGGGCACTTGGTCGACAAAAGCACCCTTTGGAAGGGTCATTTTCAAAGAAGTCGTAAAGGTAAGTTCTTTCAAAATTTTGTTTAATGTAGCTGAAAGACAAAGGGATTTCCTTCGGGAAAAAGACTAAGGCATACTTCCTTCAGACTTTTTGTCTAAAAGAATTCCTTCAGACAAAAAGTCTGAAGGAATTTAGAAATACTGTTGGAGGAAAGCCTGAAGGATTTTCTCAAAGCCAAAGACAAATCAATAATTCTCACAGACTTTTTGTCTGTGGGAAAATATCCGTGGAATTTTTGTTTGTGGGAAATGTCCGCAGGAAATGTCCATGGGAAAATTTATAAAGGACTCCAAAGAAAAGGCCATTGAAGGACCCTGAAGGTCAGGTGCCCTTGCGAGGGACTCTCAGCTACCAACTTAAAGGACACTCCCCCAAATTCAAAGGGTCACCTTCCCATCGGCAGGATGTAAAACAAAGGACTTAGTGACCTGCCAGAATAAAGAAGCTCGAAGGCCATCCAAAGACCACCTGAAGGGTAGATACCCTTGCAGGGGGTCTCTTCCTAACCCAAAGTGATCATTTCTTAAGGCCTGAAAGGCAGGTCCCCTGTAGTAAAGCTCAAATGACAAAACTGAAGGAATTGCCGAGGAAAGTGACGTGCCCATAGACGCCAAAGTTATGACAATGAAATAGCCATTGATCCTTGTAGTTTTAAATCTATAGACCCAAATGCATTCAAAAGCTTTGAGGCCAAGACCAATAGGAAGCAACTAAAGAACAAAGCATCAAATTGAATCAAGGACTCGATTCAATTAACCAAAAAAGGAGGAATGATGAAGAAGGATCAGATCGCCAGGTGGAAATTGAAAGATGCAAACTTTCAATAGCATGACTTGTTTCTTTGCATTGAGAAAAGAAAATGGGTAGATGCCCATAAATTCTAGCTTGTCTTCTTAACAAATTTCAATGCAACATGATGTGTTACTATTCCTGAGTCCTTCTTGAAGAGGCTATATAAGGGGATCTCTTTTATTGTAAATATATCTCTCTCTGCCAATCAAAAATGAAACTCTGCCCAAATTGGAAGGCATTATTGAGACTTTGAGCTCAGATTGTTGATCATATTTTGTTATTGGAATAAGAAAGCAAGTGACTTTTTAGACTTTGTGATGTAATATCTTTGTTGTTGGGGAAACTGTTCTTATGTCTTTTTACTTGATATATTTTTTGTTCCTTTAATTCAACAAGCAGAATTAGTGAAAGTAGTCAAGAAGGTGTCTTGAAGTTAACTGTGGAGAGACTTTGTGCCCCCATAATTTCCTTTAGTGTGTTTTCTTTTCATTTATGTGTAAAGGACCTTGGGATGAATTTGTGCCCTCGTTGTCCTTTGTATCTCACTCTTGGGTAATTCAGGTGGAGACTTTGTGCTACATTTCAATTTTATAGTTACTATGTCCTTAGTTACATTTTGCTTTTACTACCAGGAGTATTCTTGTGGCTTGTTGAATAGTACTTCTGAAAGAAGAGGAGTGCTTTCTATCATTTCCCTTGAGTTTTTCCTTTGATTTGCACACATCATCTCTGAAGAAGGAGAGATGGATGGTTTGTCCTACCCTTGAGTATTATTTTCTATATATATATATATAGGGAACCTCCCCTCGATGAGAGGAGAGATTAGTCCCCTTTTGATGTGGTAAACCTACACATTTGGATGACCAATCTTACTAATTTGGTTGATCAGACCTATTTTGTTTATTAGTATGCTAATCGACAAAATATTCAACCAACAGTTTTTGGCAACTCGACTGGGGATATAACCCATTATCATTATAACCCTTATCCATTACAGACTCTGGCAACTCCATTTCATGTCTTACCCATTATTCATTATAGCCTTACCATCTTCCTCCACCTCTGTTATTTTGGTCCACTCAACTTGACTCCACCTCTACATGAACTCTCATGTAGTTCAAGAAAAAATTACCCCAAATTCTTTGGTAATGGGATAGTTCACCCTGATGAACACATTACAGCCTTCACCATACCCTGTGGTGTGATAGGGGTGGAATTCAAAGATGTGGAAGTCAAGATTTTTGTGGAGACACTACAAGGTGCTACTATAGACTGGTTCTACCATCTGCAAGCTGGATCAGTGACTGACTGGGATACACTTAAAGCCAAGTTTGAAACAAGGTTCAAGCCTGTAGAAGATGCACATGCCTTACTGGCCTAGCTCACTCAGATGAAGAAAGAGCCTATGAGTAATTTTATTTCTAGGTTCAACAAGTTGAGGGACAAGATTCCCATGGTAGCCCAACCAACACCTCAAAACCTCAAATGCTTCTTCATCAACTCACAACTACCTGAAGTGAGTTTTTTGCTAAGACGAGCTAGCCACATAGACCTTGATACTACTCAAGACTTGGTTACTGAGGTAGAAGATGATCTCATCTTAGTAGGGAAGATAAGAGGAGATCCAAACATAAATATACCCTCATCATCTTCTAAATACTCACACATAGTTACCACTGACCCAATGGTACAAAAGATGGCAAATGAATTGCTAGCCTTGAAAAGGCAAATGGCACAAAGTATGTCTACTACTCCTCTATATAAAGATATACCAAGGAGGACATTCCCCAATCAGCCATATCAAGGCAATGCTGCCAGAAGTCGAGGGCAATAAAATCATCTTCCTCCCCCATAAAGGAACCTTGCCCTTGAAGCACCTCCAACCAATTCAGCAGTTGGATATCTAGAAATAGAACATGTTTCCTATTTCTAACCTGAGTTTGAGCAAAAAAATGGCACTAATCTCTTCAGGGAAGATCTAGAAGAATCAGCTGGCAACTCCCACATTGGTTTCCTGAATTACCAAGATGAACCCAGAAGTGAAGGTGAAGCAATCAAAGGATCATACGCAGTATTCACTTGGCCCAAGAATCGGTCAGCCCAACAAGCTAATAAAGAAAGAATAGAGGAATGAACTCAGCCTGCAATTCCAATTGCTAAGTAGGGAACCACTCTGCCTTTCCAGTGAAAGGACCCAGTGATTGCCAAGAAGGTTAGTACATCAAACATCTCTGAACCTTCTACTTCAACTTCGCAAACCAGTCCTCCCCCTCCCAGAAACCAAAAGGATGAACTCCCATCCTATCTTCCAAGTCCATTCCAATCATTTGACATGATTGATCATGTCAAGAAATCCAAAATTCAAATGACTAAATTTGAATTTCTGCAAGCCAATCCTAAGAAATTGGACATTGATGGAGAACCAGGTGTGGACCTATCTAAGGCAAAAATTGTGGTCACCCAAATGTCGGCCCCTACAGTTCAAATTCTTTTTGAGCCTTCAGGTAGGGGTAATTACCTCTTGACCATAGAGGATGCTCATGTCTCAGCTGATGAAAGTCCTGTAGCTGGTAATCTAAGATTTGATCCAAACAAGGCATCAAAATAATTAGTAGGGTGCAGTATAAATCAAGAAAGATCTTCCATCTCCCATGAAGATAAATCTGATAGAAGATCAACTTCTGATGATGCTTGGGTCCTAAAATCTAATGGCAACAATTCTTCCACAGCTAGATACGGATCTCTATTGCTCAAATTAAAGACTGCTCAAGATGAAGAGATCAAACTCCTTCACACCAAAGGAGGTGCTAAGCTGATGGTTTGTCAGGGGTCTGATGCTGACAATCAAAGCATGTGCTGGACTGAACTAGTAGAACAATGAGCTATGGTGGTGGATCATACTGCTGTATTCCAAAGTCAGCAAAAGGAACTCTCTAAAGGGAGAGCAAAGAGTTATGGTTTTTAGTTTGAAAACCACATTCTGCCATGGAGCAAGAAGAAGAAAAGGCCAAGAGGAAGATGCAAAAAATTAGTTTCCTGGTGGAGAGCTCCATTCACCTGTCACCATTTATGGGGGCAAAATGGTTTTCTACTAGTTTATCAAGATGGCACACTCTTTTCTCTACCCCACAATGGGTAGCATCTGAAACACTTTAACTCTTGAAGTATCAGATTATTGCATTTGTACATATGTATATTTGTATAGTTTTTAATTCTATTTTGTTTTGTTTGTTTCCATTTTTGAAACCTTTCATTTTTAGGTAACATGACTCTGTAACCCAATGGTACACATGAAGACACTGGAGATTCTAGATTCTACTCCCTTCAATTCTTTTTACAATTGATAGAAGTTCCCCAACTAGAGCTAGCTATTGTCTCCCAAAAATATCACTCATTTTTGGGACAACATTTAAACTATTTTATTCCTATAGACTAAAATTGTCTCTTCCCTTTTCAAAATTTGTCCTGGGCATTCAAATTCCTCATTTTTAAAGATTCTCAAAAATCTACAAACTCTACAGGTTTGAATCTACAGAATTTGTAGGCTTGAATCTATGGACTTTGCAGGAAGAGAAATCTATGGACTCTACAGGAAAAGAAAATCTATGGACTCTGCATGCCAAGTTCAACGGGCTTCACAGGTTGATTTCTATGGACTCTGTAGGAAAGAAGCAAGCTTTCAACACTTAGGCAATCTCAAAGTTGGTTCAATGATCAGGTTCAACCAAAAGAGTTCATCAGCAAGCTTCTAAGCAAGGATTGAACTGTTGAACCTTGAACCATTTTGGTTCAAAGGGCTCAATAGGTTCAAAGGTTCAACATCAGTAGCAAGAGTTCAACCATTTCTAGGTTCAAAGGTTTCTACAAGCAGGTTCAATCAAAAGAACACATTTTTGAGGCTTGAACCATTGAACCGTTGAACCATTGAACCACTTTGGTTCAAAGGTTCAACGGGTTCAAGGTTCAACAGGTTTAACATGTTTGGTTCAACGAGGATCAAAAGGACTTAGCCAAATCAAAGGGAATGAACCATTGAACCGTTGAACCAAAGCTTGGTTCAACGGTTGGTTCAATGCTTAAGTTCATTCAATCGGTTCACTTAGTCAGTTCATCAAATGGTTCAACGGCTTTTGGTTCAAAGCTTGGTTCATCGGCTTGGTTCAAAGCTTGGTTCATCGGCTTAGTTCAAAGCTTGGTTCAACAGTTGGTTCAAAGGAGCGGTTCAATGCAAAATTTCAAAAGAGTCTCCCAAAGGACAAGTGCCCTTGCAGAGGGAACTTGGTCGACAAAAGCACCCTTCAGAAAGGGTCATTTTCAAAGAAGCCACAAAGGTAAGTTCTTTCAAAATTTTGTGTAAGGCAGCTCGAAAGACAAATGGAATTTCCTTCAGGAAAAATACTAAGGCATAATTCCTTTAGACTTTTTGTCCAAAGGAATTCCTTCAGAACAAAAAGTCTGAAGGAATTCAAAAAGACTATGGGAGGAAAGCCCGAAGGAGTTTCTCAAAGACAAAGTGATAAAGCAATAATTCTCACAGACTTTTTGTTCACGGGAAAATGTCTGTGGACTTTTTGTCCTCGCAGGAATTGTCCACAGAGAAATGTCTATGGGAAAACTTCTAAAGGACTCCAAAGAAAAGGCTATCAAAGGACCCCAAAGGGTAGGTGCCCTTATAGAGGAATCTCAGCTACCAACTTAAAGGACACTCCCCCAAAGCTGAAGGGTCACCTTCCCTTTAGGAGGATACAAAACAAAGGACTTAGTGACCCACCAGAATAAAGAAGCCTAAAGGCCATCCGAAGACCGCCTGAAGAGTAGATACCCTTGCAGGGGGTCTCTTTTCTGACCCAAAGCGGATCATTTCTTAAGGCCTGAAAGGCAAGTCCCCTTTGGGAAAGCTCAAATGACAAAATTGAAGGAATTTCTGAGGAAAGTGACGTGCCCGTGGATGTTAAAGTTATGACAATGAAATAGTCATTGATCCTTGTAGTTTTAAATCTACGGATGCGAATGCATTCAAAATCTTTGAGGCCAAGACCAGCACAAAGCGACTAAAGAACAGAGCATCAAATTAAATCAAGGACTCGATTCAATTAACCAAAAAAGGAGGAATGATGAAGAAGGATCAGATCACTAGGTGGACATTGAAAGATGCAAACTTTCAATAGCGTGACTTGTTTCTCTGCATTGAGAAAAGTAAATGGGTATATGCCCCTAAATTCTAGCCTATCTTCTTAACAAATTTCAATGCAACATGATGTGTTATTGTTCCTGAGTCCTTCTTGAAGAGGCTATATAAGGGGCTCTCTTTTATTGTAAATATATCTCTCTGACAATTAGAAATGAAACTCTACCCAAATTGGAAGGCATTACTGAGACTTTGAGCTCAGATTGTTGATCATATTTTGTTATTGGAATAAGAAAGCAAGTGACTTTTCAGACTTTTTTCTATAATATCTTTGTTGTTGGGGAAATTGTTCTTATGTCTTTTTCCTTGATATATGTTTTGTTCTTTTAATTTAACAAGCAGAATTAGTGAAAGTAGTCAGGAAGGTGTCCTGAAGTCAACTGTGGAGAGACTTTGTGCCCCCATAATTGCCTTTAGAGTGTTTT
This sequence comes from Torreya grandis, assembly GCA_037957365.1. NCBI lineage: Eukaryota > Viridiplantae > Streptophyta > Pinopsida > Cupressales > Taxaceae > Torreya > Torreya grandis. Next base: position 316,183 of record JARHVA010002148.1, read on the forward strand.
ATTTTCATTTCTATGTAAAGGACCTTGGGATGACTTTGTGCCCTCATTTTCCTTTGTATCTCACTCTTAGGTAATTCAGGTGGAGACTTTGTGCTACATCTCAATTTGCTGGTTACTACGTCCTTAGTTACATTTTGCTTTTACTACTAGGAGTATTCTTGTGGCTTGCTAAATAGTAATTTTGAAAGAAGAGGAGTGCTTTCTTTCATTTCCCTTGAGTTTTTCCTTTGATTTTCACACATCATCTCTGAAGAAAGAGAGATGGATGGTTTGTCCTACCCTTGAGTATTATTTTCTATATATATATATATATATATATATATATATATATATATATATATAGCATATCCATAGTGAACCTCCCCTTGATGAGAGGAGAGATTAGTCCCCTTTTGATGTGGTAAACCTACACATTTGGACGACCAATCTTCCTACTTTAGCTGATCAAACCTATTTTGTTTATCAGTATGTTGATCGACAAAATATTCAACAAACAATATCTCTCCCATATCTGATAGTAAATGGGTTTCATCTTTAGTCATTGTCCTTAAAAATAATGAGAAATGGGGGGTTTGTGTAGATTACAGATAATTGAATAAAGCCATTATGGGATATTACTTTCCCTTGCCTTTTATTGATCATGTTTTGGACAAATTGGCAAGAAAATAATATTTTTCCTTCTTAGATGGATTCAATAGATACAATAAAATCAAAATAGCCCCTAAAAATCAAGATAAAACTACATTTGCATGCTTGTGGGGAGCATATGTTTATAAAGTCCTTCCTTTTGGATTGTATAATGCACCTGCTACCTTTTAGAGAGAAGTGTTGGCCATATTTTTTGATCTTACAAATGATTATGTGGAAGTGTACATAGATGATTTCACTATCCATGGTACTACATTTGATGAAGCTTCGAATAATTTGGATAAAGTACTTATGAGATATGAGGAACACCAAGTATCTTTGAGTCATGAGAAGTGCATCATAATGGCTGATGAAGGGATAGTCTTAGGACATCATATCTCTTCTCAAAGAATAAAATTAGATCCCAAAAATATTGAGTTAATTTATAATCTCCCCATTCCACAAACACAAACTGAAGTTACATTTTTTTTATCATGCAATATATTATAAAAGATTTATTGAATACTTCTGTAAGATAGCTACACCTATGTTTTCTTCTAGTAAAATATAGTGAATTTCTATGGAATGATAAGTATCAATAATATTTTGAAACATTAAAGGATAAACTCATGACTGTTCCAGTCTTAAAAAGACTTAATTGGGAATTTTTTTTTCATATCTATACTAATGCTTCTAATAATGCATTAGGAGATGTTCTAGGACAATGAGATGAGGATGGAAAAATTTATGCCATTTATTATATCAGCAAGAATCTTACTCCCATAGAGAAGAACTACACTACCACAATTTTTATAATTATTGTTGTCTATGCTATAAATAAATTTAGTCATTACATTACTGGTTATCATGTATTTATCTATACAGATAATTCAACTATTAAATACTTAATGAATAAATAAGTAGTAGGTGGGAAAATAATTAGATGGATCTTACTATTGTAAGAATTTGACATTACCATCATAGACAAACCTAGGAAGTATAATGTTATTGTTGACTTTTTGTCTAGATTGATCACTATAGGTGAAGATGAACCTATGGAGGCTTTTTGCTAGATGAATGACTATTTTTTATATCTACTAGTTATTATGGTTTTCAAACATGGTAAATTACCTAGCAATAGGGAATTTTCCTCATTCCTTTAATTCTAAAGAAAGAAAACATTTGGCTAGAGCTAGTTCTCATTTCAAATGGTTTAAAGGCATGATGTTTGAAACTAGTCCTGATCATGTACTTCATAGGTATGTTAAAGAAGATGAAGTATGACATAATAAAATCATGTAATATTAAACCAAAAGGAGGACATTATTAAGAAAAAAATACCATTCATAAAATATTTGATGTAGGTTATTACTAGCCATCTTTTTACAATACTGTCAAAAGATTTGCATGGCAATGTGATCTTTGCCAAAGGATGGGTAAGCCTACTTTATCCTATAAAATGCCTTTCCATCCTCAAATAAGTTTAGAACCATTTGAAAAATGGGGTTTGGATTTTGTTGGACCAATCAACCCACCATATCAAGTAAAATAATATTTATGAGTATGTATTAATTATGTTACTAAGTGAGCTAAAGTGCAAGAACTCACCTTTTCTAGGGAAGAAATGGTTATTAATTTCCTATATCATAAGATCATGCTAAGATTTGAAGCTCCTAGATATATTATTTCTTACCAATGGATCCAATTTTATGTCTAACATGTTCAAGGATTTTATATAACTATACCAAATCAATCATAGGAAATCTTCACCATATCATCCCAAGCTAATGGACAAGTGGAAGTCACCAATCAAGAACTCCAAAACATTTTGACCAAGATAATGAACAGAAATATAAAAGATTGGGTAGATAAAATACCTGAAGCAGTTTGGGCATACAATACAATATGGAAGACAACTACATGATTCTACCTATATGAACTTGTGTATGGAAAGAAACCTTTGGTATTAATAGAATTTGAATTACAGACATTGAAAATAATAACTAATATGGAAATTGATCTTGATGAAACAAAAAATAAAAGAATCATGAAACTAAATGGGCTAAATAAATTGAGAATGGATGCACTCATTCAAAACAACATGATCTAAAAGTAAAGAAAGTAGTGGAATGATACTCACATCATAGAAAGATAGTTTCAAGAAGGATATTGGGAACTTATATTTGATTCTAAATTCTAAAATTTCAAGGGTAAGCTTAGGAAAAAATGATTTGTACCATACCTAATCAAAACCATTTTCAATAATGGCTCTGTCTAGTTTCAACCAATTGATGGTGACCAAATGACACTTTTGGTCAATGGCCATAAGCTTAAGGTGTACAGAAGACCTCTCAATAAGTAAGAGTTTTTTGAGAAATATCAAGACCAAGTTAACCTTGTGGAAGAACCTAGTTCTTCCACTAAGGTGAAATGATCTTTGTAGTAGACATCCAATAAAGGAGGAGTGATAAAAACTAGCAAATGGTGGTTCTCCTCCCTTCAAAATTCAAAAATAAAATAAATAAATAAATGACAATAAAAACATATATAAAAAATAATAAATAATAAAAAATATTAAAAGGTGAAAACCAGTAAATGGCACTTTTTAGAAAAGAAAACTTTTTCAATAAAATATGAATTGTTGTCAACTAACCTATCTTTTCATACTTATTTATCCTTGCAGGAAACATGAAAACTCTAGGAGATAGGCATGGATTCATATAACAAAGGAATAGTTATATTTATTTTATAAAAGGTTAGGCATTTTTTGTTTCATGTCATGCATGTATAATCATTAAGCAGTCAATTTTTTTTTCAAATGGACAAGTTTTAGTGATGTCATGTGGATGTGATGAAACTAACATCATCACCACATTCAAAGATTTGATGTGAATTTGTTTAAAAAGGATACTTTAAAAATGATATGATGTGATATGAAAATAATTATGTATATTAATTCAAGTGCTATCAGTTATGACCCTAACACCACATGATTGATAATGACCAGAAAAGTGCTTTCCCATTAAATCACACATGCCCTAAAGTGCTTTCCATAATTTCATGATACATATTTATTTTTTATTCATTATTTTTGCTATCCATTGGTGCATCATATCCATAATTTCTTGCCTTCTTCTATACCCCATGTAATTCCAAGCTCCATTTTTTATAGAATAATCAGGTTTTTGAGAAAATAATGACAGCTCTAAAGATGGGAGGCAGGAAGAAGAAAAGTGAAAGAGAATTATCAGACACATTACTATAGGATGAATAAACTAGAGATGTTTTTGAGTTGGTAGGATTATTAAATTTTCTAAAAATATTTCAAAGTTTTTAGGAAAATATTGTGGAAGAATTCTTTGAAAATTTTGATGAGGACCATTTTATTGTTAGAGGCAAGCACATTCGGGTGGATTCCTCGATGATTAGTGCACTATCTAGAATTCTTGAAGAGGGTGTAGTTGTCATGGATATATTAAGTTTTGTTAATTTAATTCAAATTTTCATTAAAGGAAATGAGATTCATCCCAAATTGGAAAAATCCCCATAAGTTGTGACCATAGGAATTATGAGAGACAACCTTCCATAAACATGGTAGAATTTTGCATTTTGGGTTATGACATATCTTAACTTTGATGACTAATTCACTGTGGTTGGTGGAGATGCCATGCAAATTATTATTCATTTGACGAAAGGAGCCACTAGAGTAGAGTACCAGGTAAACCTTCTATATTTTCTTCACCATGCCCTAATTAATGTTGCTCAAAAATTAAAAAGAGGAACCAGGTCCCTCAGACACCATGGTTTGGTTAACTCATCTATCGGCATCATTTTCTACAAAAACTTAAGGGTGAAAAGGCCTAGTCCTCCTTTCTCCATAAATCCTCCCAAATTTCTATTAAAAAATCAACACATCCTATTTTTCCTCCTTCCACAATAGCACAAATTGAAGAAGGTCCATCTTTCGTACCCTTAGCTCTGAAGATGTTGTGCTAAAGATCTAAAAGATGAATGTATCTTTCATTAGAAATCCCTAATCTTCCAGTCAAACTCTAAAAAAGTTGTCATATCATTCTGTAGGAGGAAGAAGAAGGAGATGTACAGGTAGCTAAGATTTTGGGAAGCTTAATCTCTCCCATAGAAGTTACAAATGCTGAACAAGTAGTTGAAGGAGAACCCATGCATAAAAAATTATAGTTGAAGAAGAAACCCTTGTAGAAAAAATTGTGGCTCAAGAAGTAGAAAGACCTTTAACCTCTATAAATAATAAGGGCAAGGTACCATTTATAGAATAAGGTCCATATTCTCCCTATCCTACTCATGAAGATGAGGAATTACAACATGTCATGGATCTATCTTGGTATGAAGAAACCATTTAGTAGTAACAAGCAAAATTAGAATTTCTCCATTCAATGCCGCAAGGTAAGAACCAAACTATTTCTACTTTGGAAAGATGTGGATAATATGTTTATCAAGTTATGGAATAAGAATTAATTCTTACAGTAATGAATATTGAGCAGATTAGAATACACAATATGATGTTTTACCAAATCAAAGAATTGAGTACTTTATAGAATTCCCTTGCAATAAGGATACCCAAATTGTTAATATACAAAACTCTATTATTAATAAAGATAATTAGATTATTAATATATTATATTCTATTTATGGTAAAAATTCATTGATTACTTAACACACTAATATAATACAAGAGCTAACCACTTAGACTGTTGGGTTACAATCCTCTCTATAGTCCATGTAGAGGGAGATGAGGGAAATAATAGTCCAAACTGAAGGAATTACAAGGCATATTCCTTCCTTCCCCATTCCAATCCATGAAATGATATCATTTTGGAACAAAGACAAACATAAAATTTAGAAATTGGAATAAAAAAATACCAAGATTAAATTAGAGTCTCAGTAGCACCTGCAAAAAGCTCAGACTTTCATTCAGAATATTTGTGTAATTTATAAAAAAATTGTTATCATACAGGCAACCTTCCTATGTCTATGTTATTTTTATTCATGAACAATTCTAGAAATGGTAGATACAATTGATTTATATTGGCTTTCCTTACATTATTGAGGATGAACACATGTTTATGGATGTCTTTCTCAAAAGTACCACAGAAAGACAAGATGAAATTTGGGAATTTTATATTTTTAACATGGTGTTGAGTTATCAATATGGTTTTATAGTAAAATTATTTGTATGGGAAATACAATTAAATGCTTTCCTCTCTACTATGAGAAATCAGACATCATGGCAACAAACACACAATAATTTTTTGGAATTGTAGAACACCATAGGTTTGTGTATACGACCTAAATTTATAGAGGCTCACAAGTTTATTACTACTTTTTAACCCATGTACCATATGTACATGAAAAATAAATACCATGAATTATTGAAGGCAAATGTAGAAACTTTTAGAGCTTTTATGAGCCAACATTCCACTAATTCCATCAATGCTAGCATACCCAAGTGGGAGACTTTACCTATTGCTTTAAAACACATGGAAGTTATAATGCCCACCACCATCAGGTAGAGTATTTAGAGATCTTAGGAAATTTAATAGATTATCACTTAGCTCTTAGATGAAGGAGGATTAGATGTGTGGATTGAATTGAGATTTAGACCTCCCATTCTTTTCTGTCCTATGCCCCCTTGGCAAAGTTGGCATAACTTGGTAGAAGTTAAATTTTGGGCATGGATACACACAATAGTAAGGGATTATGGATTATTTCCTAGAGGTCATCATTATTGGGGGCACCATTTTCAGATTTATGATCTCAGTCAATGGTTATAATCTAAAATTTTGGATTGAAGACTAGTTCTTCCACTAGGTTTGCAAGAGGACATGCAAAAGGTAAATTGTGGGGGAGAAATGATGAGCATTCCATATAGCTTATTATATCTAATAAAAATTATCCATAAGTGTTTCCTTTTGATTATATACTGCATTACATTTAATATTTGAGATCTTATGTAAGTAATAAATAAATACAATTTGTCCTTTGTTTGTATGTGATACATTATTGATTATTTATTTTGTTATTATGTTTAAGTTGGATGAAATGAGCACAATTTTATGTACAAAAATACATCCCTATGGTAGGATCATTTTGAAAGCATAAAAAAAATTTGGTAATAGTTTTGAATATTCAGTGAAGAATACATCAAGATCTATATATTTGAAGCTCTGAAGGCACCCTGAAAACTCTTTGAAGATGCTCCAAAGGTGCTCCAAAGACCTGTACAAAATGTTCTAAAGATGTCTAAATAGATCCTACAGATCAAGATAATAATTCTAAATATATCTACCATATATAAATGGACATTTCATATTTAGATATCTTATTTTAGACATTACTATTCATAGTAATTGTCTAAAATGATCTGGATATATTTGTACTTCTATTTTGTAAAACTGGATAAATATATTCATATCCATGTTAGTTATTTTATGCCTATTTTTAGTTTAATTAGTTTCAATGCCTTCTTATAAGTGTAAGATTTGATTCCTAGATTGTCTATATTTTGAATAAGTAGATTTGGTCATTTAGATCGCCATATTTTGTATTCTATGAATAAATGTTGAGATATGCTTTAAATGCATGTCTCCTTCTCATTCTAAATAGTTATAAAGTTAGTTAATCATTGAGTTAATCAAAAGAAACATTACGGTGTAGTTTTGCATATATGTATATGTTCCTTTTATAATGAAATAAAGTTTACCATTCCTTTTCATTACTGAGTAAAATTTGTTCTTGTTCTATAGGAGCAAGGGCCCACTTTTCTCTGAAGATCAGGTCAAATTAGTATTTGTAGTTTATAGAAGTATTTATTTAATATAGGTATAATTAATTTATTGTAAAGAGTAATTTCCTTTTAGATGCAAGAGTGATTCCTTTTAAATGCAAGTGTGAAATTCCTTTTCAACATAAATGTGATTTCATTTTCAATGCAAGTGTGAATTTCCTTTTCAAAAGCAAAGTGTGAATTTAATTTAATGCAAGTATGTTTCTATTACATGCAGAGGTTGTTTTAATTCAATGCAAGTGAGTTTTATTTATGCAAGAGTGTGTCTTTTAGTTTCACAGAAAGTACATTTTGTTAATATATCTCATATTTATAATTTGTTAGGAGAAGTTTAAGTGACAATAGAGAGTATCCTCACATATTGAAATATCACACTATCATACCTAGCTGGGCAAGTCGAGGGAAGACACCATAATGTCTTATGCCAGATGTTTAAGTTCTGGATGTTGATGGTGTGAATTCCATAGGATATCTTTAGTTAACAAACCTTTTATATTTACTTTTTTACAAAATAGAGTTAGAGTCTTAGTTAATATTCTTAGGATTTAGACATCACAACATAAGTAAACCCCCCAAATAGTGGATTGTAAACTCCAATATCCAATAGTCTCATTGCATATAGCCTTGGACATTGACCCTAGTATAAAATGACACCAATTCATTGATTGGTTAAATGAGAGGTATGATGATAGCCTATCAGAGATGAAACCCCAGGTCCAAGTCCCCCTAAAATACTTGTGAGAAAGTTCTCACAATCCAAAAAAATAAAATAAAAAAATAACTAAGATGTTTTTGAGTCATCCAATTCCCAAGGAACAAGGAGAGAGCATATACAACATTCCTTTTGGTAGATTCAATCAAACAAGTAAAATAATGTGTTTTTGCTCACCCAAGTTCCTTAAAGGGGACGAGAGGAGAGCATAGGTGTAAGTCTTTACTAAAATGAAACTAATATAGTGCTTTGTAAATAAAGAACACAAAATAAAGTGATCTTAAGAGATCTAAGTTTAAATGTGAATGTTCCTTTTAAGCACCTATTTGAAGTGTGATTAAAATTTGGTCTTTGTTTGGAATTTTGAATTGACACAAAATAAAATTGTTTGAAAAAGTTTTTAAAGCACCAAAAGACAATATGAAATGTCTTTGTTAATGTGTTAGACTAATCCTATTTTTCTCAGTACCCTATAATAAACGTTAGATTATTAATTTTTGCTTTTTTAGATTGTATAAACAAAGTAAAATTTTGAATTTTTGAAGTCTCAAGTTTTTGGTCTCAGCCAATTTTGCCATTTATTAGAACCATGTTTTTATTTTTAGAAACCTACACAAAAAATAGACAGTGAACAAAAAAACCATGTAGAGATGATTTTTCCAATTACAATGATGATTTCATCAATTGTTAAAGATAATTTTGTTATTTTTATGATAAATTTGCTAAACAAAGTGATAATTTTACTACTATATAACAAATTCACCAATAGGAAAAAAATTGAACCTGGAACATTTTCATCGAAGTGCATAATGTTTTTTTTTAAAGTGTAGAGCATTTTCATTGAAGTGTAGGGCATTTACACTGAAGTGCAGAGCATTTTTATTGAAGTGCAAAATTTTTTCATTGAAGTGTAGAACAACACAACTAGGAAGGCAATGTGAAATTTTTTATCAAAACTCAAGAAATTAACTATGTTTAATAGAGAACAAATTTGTTAAAAGTTATGATGCATTGAATTATTGAACAATTATGATGATGGATAAAATTTATAACAAAGTAGAAAAATAGAGATAATTTTATTGCTCATAGAGATGATTTTGTAGATCAACAAAATAGAAAACATGATTTTTCCATTCTCAAGGATGAAGTCATCGATACATAGCAAAACTAAAAACATGGCATTTTAAAGAAAAAAGAGCTAAAAACAAGGTCAATGGTGAATTTTTATTTTCTCTTAAAAGGTCTAAAAAAGCTCTTATGATGAGTGTGGGATACATTATACCACCAAGCATGCCAATATATTTCATAATATTAGAAGGACAATATTAGTTTCTCTTATTAGTTCCATAAAACAAAAAAAAAAAAATCAATGAAACTAGCATACCAAGCCTAAGACATAGGGTGAGTAATATACAAATAAGACAAAAATGCAACAAGAAGACAAAATGACACTTTACCTTCCTTGATGATTTGAATGGCTTGTTAGCATGAAATTTGACTTGTGCACGGTATGGTAGACAAATGGTCTTTGTCGATCCTTGATGCTTTGTGGGAAATACCTTCTCTTATCCCCATAAAAGTTGGCTCTTGGCATGGTATTGGAAATGAAGCTTGTCTCACAAATTCTACATAGTAAGTGTGCACACAAAAACATTTTTAGGAATGGTCATGGCACTTGTATTTATAGGTTTTCAACTAACTCTATCCCAAGTGTAGTTAGGCTAGGGTTAAGGTTGTAACTCTAAATGCAATTAATGAAGGCTTTAATCATGCATTTATGGAGGCATGGCTCAATATTTCTTATTTTTTTAATTTATGTTGATATTTTACAATTATTGACTTTGAGGATGATGACATCATCATGTCCTCATCTTTTGTTGAAAAAATCTTTTTATAAATGGCTTTAATCATGCATTTATGGAGGCATGGCTCAACATTTCTGATTTTTTTATGACATTTATGTTGATATTTTACAATTCTTAACTTTGAGGATGATGACATCATCATGTCCTCATATTTTATTGAAAAAATATTTTTATAAATTACATATTCACTAATTCAACATGGAATTTTCACTAAAAAAATTAATTTGATTCGTTTGGTTAATTAATTTTGGTTAGTTTTTTGGTCATTTCAAGAATTGGGTTAAGTACCCCACTTAATTGGTCAAAAATGTCAATTTTTTTGGTCACAAGATAATTGGGGATGAATTCATGAGATTTTATCATTGCATACATGATAATACCCCAAATAGGGATACCATAACATAATTATAGGTGCTTACATCCAATGTAAGGAAAAATTTAGGATGTTCAGATATTTCTAAGCTTAATTTGCTTAGTTTGGTAAAGAATAGTCTGAAGTCTATTTAGACATGGAAGTGGAAAAAAGGGAGTGTCTATAGTAAGTGGCTAATATGAATTGTGGTATTTAAATTATGTGATTCTAAAGAGAGATGATGCCTTAAATTGATATATGTAAATGAATTTTTTGGTAACACAACTTGTAGGATAATAAAAATAGGCGATATAAATCTTAAAATTTATGAGGGTCATAGGTGTAATAATATCAATGGGGAGGTTGATAAATAGGCCCAATTTTGAAGATCTTAACAAATTATTTTTATAAATATTTAAGAAAGAAGTTGAAGGGATAATTTATAAAACCAATGAAGATATTCTACAATAGATCAATTTTGTGAAGGGCAAGGTAACTATTGACAAATTTGATCCCCAAGTTAAATTGAGTCAAACCCCTAAAAATTAAATATTTTTCATAGGTCTTTATGGGTGTGTTTTATCCACCATAGTCCTAGTCATGTCATGTCATGTCATTTAACATGTCTAAACCTTATAATATTTGCCTAGTCTTCCTAAAGTCACTTTATGTCACCTTTTTGACTCATTTATATGACTTGTATGGGTTTCCCATGGAATAAAAGTATGTAAAAATTTATCCAACATCCCACATGTGTCAATAAGTGTCATATAATTGTTTTTAACTGACAAAGTTGGTAAGTTAAACATCAAAACAAGATGAATTTCTCTCATAAGGTCATTTTTAGAAAAGTGTACGAACTGTACAAATTTCTTACAAGAGAGTGTGATTCAAAAGAGTCTCTTGATATTACCCATAGTCATTTATAAGTTCATAAAGTCTTGATAGAATGAAGAAAATTGATCTATATTCTCATCACTCTCCTTGCAAGGGTCAAGAAGGGTCAACAGTTCCTATTTAGTATTACCAAGAGAAGATGAGTTAGAGTAAGTGATTTTAGGGGATGAAATTATTCATTATGTACTTCCATCCCATGATCAAATTTTTAGGTTTCATGTATTATGATTTATGAACAATCTCTTAGATTATTGATCACTCAAAATGGCCTATAAAGACCCAGTGGCTCAATTTTCACCATCTAGTTGCAGATTAAATATTGGTTACTAGAGTTGAATGATGAATAAAAAATTGAAAGGTCCATCCATTAATTATACATTGGCTTTAAGATGATTGGACCATGTGGTTAGGATTGGTTGTAAGCTCTAAATATTGTGATAAGATTTATATCACCATCAATGTCTAAGAGTATAACTTATCATACAAGTGAGGAATTTTTCCATTACTTTCATCTCAAAACCAACCTAATTGGATACCTATAGGAGTAATGTTTCCATAGAGGTCTGAGACAAAGGATTAAAAAACTTTGGATTGTTTTCAACCTAGTTAGAACTTTCTTTCTTGATCTAAGATACAAAATAGACCATTGTTATGATGGATAATTCAAGAAACATCTCAAACAACACCTACATTAACAAAAGATCGAATAAAGTTTCAAGAGGGAAACTTTACCTTAACTTCTTTGAAAAGCTCTCTGCTTTACACAGTACATGCCATGGTGAAGATTTAAGATGGTCTAATTAAGCTTGTTTGTTCTTGCTCTTGTAGCCTAAACCTAATGATAAGGTCTTGAATAAATAATGAGGCATTTAGGTGAAGGATGATGGATTTTTAGTGTTTCAACTCATTATATGTTTACTATAAACACTTAGTGCTATAATGCCTCTTAGACCAAAATATCAACCTTGGAGGATTTGCAAGTGACTTCTAGTGCATGGATGGTAATAGAGAATGAGAGTGTGGTCTAAAAACATGATGATAAATGGAAAAAGTGGCCCAAATATAATTTTATTAAGTTTAAGCACAAATATTTGACTTATAATAATAACTAAAAGGGCCTCTTTTGGTCTTAAAATGGCATCTACAGTTTGACTGTAGTATGACAGTGCATTAGAGCATGAAAATTTAGGTGTTGGCAAGTCCTAGGTTATGTTATGAATATTTTTTATTATTAAGGTGAGATTGAGGAATTAAAATATAACCTAAACATGATACATAATATTCATAACACCCTATAGGAATCCCATTGGCTTGAGAACAACACTTACAGTCACATAGTCTGACTATAGACTAGGATTAGGCAAGTAGAGAAGATTGCAAGATAAAATTTGGTAGAGGTTGTATTGGGATGTTAATAATTATAATACCTATCCCCATAGTAATTTAATCACCTTCATGATTCTCTTATATTAATGGAATTGGGACTAAACCAAGTTTAAACTTTCAACTTGTAGATAGTCCTGTCAGTATACATAATTAGTCTTGTGTACTAGCTTTTAGTGATTAGAGGGGTTGAAGGTGATAAATAGGTGATACATGTATGAAATTTTGTAAAAAAGTGTCCCCATGATCTATTTTAGCTCCTTATAACATTGGTTTGATTGAGAAGATAGGGGAGATTCCCTCTATTCTATCTTAGATAGAGGGCACTCCCAAACAAATTACCCTATAAGATTAATACGGAGATGATGATGGATTCAGAGGTAATGTGTTGGATCATTGAAATAAGATGTATAATGGTGAGTTAAACATGAAAAAACATATAAGGGACCCCACAATCTCAACAATCTACACAGGGTGGCCTAAGCTTGCATAAACATAGTTCAGGCTTACTAGGCCTCAAGCCCTAAAGGGGTTAAATATAATTTATAAAAATATTTAATCTTAAAATTCATTGTGTGACTTTCAAGGAGAAATATAAGGTTAATTTAATCTATTTGTGTGTAGGGAGATCACACAAGGTGGTCAAACTTGACCTTTTTTACCTCAGGGGTACCCAGTCTTCACTCTCAAGCTTGAGAGGCCAACTTTAAGAGCTCAAAATAGTAAATACACATTAATTGAGAACTTAAGGAAATATTAATGATTAAATAGGGTATATAACATTATTTTATTGGAATTATTCTAGGGTTTCAATGTCAGGATTGTATGAAAAATCCTTAAGAATCTAAAACACTAAAAACCCTCCAAAACCCTTGATTTTGACCCAATTAGAAAGAGATGTATGGAAATTCATGAAAAAGATATATTTTAATCTTAAAATTGTTTTTAACCCATATAATAACCTCCCATTCTCTTCCCCACATGATTTTTTTGAACCCTACTTGTATGGATAGGCCATAAATAGGGTTTCTTGTAGGATTTTGTATGTTTTGCAAGTGTAGAGGAGAGTCAAAGGATGAGAATAATCATGTAGGGTTAATTAGGACCTAAAATAACCCAATATATCCATTTATTTCTTTATAAAATCACACAAACACCTATGATAACTCATTCACTTCAAGTCATCTTTAATAGACAATGGAAATAAAGAGTGACTACTAAGCGAGAAAGTGATAAGTCAAATTGGGGAATATTTTAGGGTTTTATTGATGGATTATGAGGAAATAGGACTCTTTAAATGTTTAATATAACTCTTCACATATATTATAATTTATAAACTGAAGATCATTTGGGTGAAAAATGTAAGGGTAGACCCAGAAGGCTAGTGATGGTGACTATAAATGGTGAGAATAAGTGTCTAGAAGAAGACCAATTGTTAAGAAAGCATATAATGCCTATTAAATATTTTTTTTAACCCATAATTGATATTTAACATGTGTCATATCTCCCTATTTTTATTTTGAGCACTTAAGAGAGGCCTAATGATGAAGGCAGTTTCAAGAAGCCATTTGAATACATCTATGCCATGTTTGGGGAGTTATCATGATTAAAGTGGACATTTATTCAAGGAGACCTTCCAAACACATATTATATACTTAATTAATCTATAACATAACTGATTATCAAGCCTTTAAATGGGTAATGTGACCATTGAGATCCACTTTTCTCTCTCCTTTCACACATTCTATAAGTGCAAGCCATTTTGGCTCTTGTATTCTAATTCCACACCTAGTATGGTGAAGACCTGTTAGTTTGATATTGTAATTTTCCTTTGAATAATATTTTTAATATTTATTTTATTTAAAAAACATATTTTCTAAGTGTGTGAAGTGATGTATGGTGAAGTCTAGTGATAAACATCTATCCCTATATTTTCTTTGTCCTTTCATGTTTGGTACAAGAAGTTCTAAATTTAACAAGTCATATGGAGTGTAGATAGTTTATTTTATTACCTTGAAGTGTAAAAGTATCCATAGTGTCTAAAATATTACCTATGATCCACTTACCTTGAGTAGTTTCATGTATATCACCTCCATATTTGAAATACTAATGTTAGAGTATTATAGGACTTAGAAGCTAGTGTTATAGGTCATGTATCTTAGTGAAAGAGTATGATGATATTGTGGAGATATTTATGGTGTATCAACACTTTATATTATATTAATTTTATTTCTACTTATATCTCTTTTCACATAAGCAATCAGTTAGTGCAGGTGATAAGCACTTAAGGATCGATCTAGGGAGCTAGCCCTTAAACCTAGAGGTATACCTCTACCATAGGCAACCCACAAGCATGGAGGTATTAAAATGTTTCCAAAATATTATATTAGACTTATAAAACCTCATATAGGATAAATTTTTTTGTGATAATAGTTTTGGCATGCCCAGTGGGACCAAGGTCCAAGAGAGTGGAAAAATTGTTGATGTGTCTTTCCTCTAATCAACTTTTGGAAGCAAGTAAGATAACACCAATGGTGAATCCAAATTAAATAATAAGGTTGTAATTATCCAAGGTATCTCTTATTTAAGGTTTTTATTAGTTCTTGTATTTCATTTGACCCATGAGGTTGATATGGATGGCTATGATGAGAACCCCTACTATGCACCTCCCTATCAACCTTGTTAAGAACCATGTTACACCCATCAACAACCTATCAAATTTACTATCAGTCCTATAAGTCATGACAACCTTATGTTCATTATATTCCTTATCCATATGAAAAACTTGTTATTAAGAAGCCTTATCAAAAAAATATCAAGAAGTGCCTCCTTATCAACCCCAATATAACTCCTATCATCCTTATCATCATGCATATCAACCTCAAGATGAATCTTGTCAATCTTGTCATGAGGAATCAAATGACCTCATTGATTGTAAATCAATATATTACAATGAAATCTATGAATTCATAAAAACTTATCTTAGGCAAATTGAATCTGGTCATAATCCCTACTATTATCCTCCTCCTCTATCAACCCCATCTAATATTAAATCCTTATTGGTGTAGGGGTGGAAATCCAAGAACAAACACACCTGTTCTGATTCCACTTGTTAGGATCTTGCTCCTCAGAAAGAGCACAGTATGATTACCAAATATAAGCAATTAAATATGCGAAAATACCCAAAAACACAAGTAACTAGAATTCACCAATAGCACAGAATATGAGAGACAATGCACTATCTTGTATTAACACTTTACATAAAAGAATACTACAAAGAGCCGCCACACTCTTCCACCTTACAGAGGTTTCCCACACCTCAAGTGTACAGTAATTCTTCTACACAGCACTCTCCTACACAAAAAATGGTCCCAACAACCAACTCACACACAGAATTGGTGTTCACCTCTCCAACCAGTCAGTAATAACCCTGCCGGTACACCAAGCACTCTATAGCACTTCAAGTTGATCTCCCATAAACCTGTAACCTGCAATTCAATAGACCAAACTTACATGTAGATCCCTTATGAGCTTGCAACAACCTGCAACTCAATGATCTTACAATGGAAGGAACTCTTCCTTTCTATCTCATACTTATACAATACATGCCAATGGGTCTATAAATAGATTCCTAACTTAAACAATAACTTAGACTCTTAATTTAGACAATTATCCTCGCAGCTCAAGACTCTAACTGGTTTTAACATGCAAACTCTTCATTCACTTAACTAACTGTCCGTGCAACGAACAGTTTTGGAACACACAGGCGATCGATGCCGGTCCTTGCTTGCCTAGTTCTGCCGACGTCGGTCGACTTCTTGCCATCGCAGGTGGCCTTCTACACTGGTCACGACCGACGTTGGTCCTGATGTGGACGCCGGTGCTCCTGGATCTCAACAACCTTTTGTTCCCACTATTTGTAAAGAGTTGAAGCTTTTAGCTCCACAACCTAACAATCTCCCACTTGGAGATAAACAACTGCAACCTGTACCTGTACTCCGTCTAGTTTGTTCCCTTGGCTTTGTATCCCTCCTCAAGATCACTCTTGAAGACCAACCACCACAAATCCTGTAGTGCAAAACTTGTCATCCAAATTACCTGCCACATCCGCATCGACAACCATGTAGATAAGAACTTGACCCTGCATAGCATGTGCACCTGCTACTGGTCCCACTGAACTGCCCTTCAGTATTACTTTCTCGGATTGACTCCAAACTTGTGACAACTCCCACTGCTTGGGAAAACTCAGGTTTAGTACATACCATGCACTCAACTTCATTATGTGAATCAAGACACCTGTTCTGTGAACTGTCCAACCATCAGCGTGCTAACCGGTCTCACACAATCATCCTGAAACAAAGTCAACAAGACCTCCATGTCTCTAGAACACACTCATGCCAAAGAGTCTTGCTGCTCCCAGATTCTCCATGACACACCCCTGAACTAGCTTTACCTTTAGTTCAGCAATACCTATATATGTAACCCTGCAACAAGCACATCATACAGAAATAGGATAATGTAGCTAATATTATCCAACCTGGTAAAGAGAAACACAATGATCAAACCTCCATTGTCCTGCAGCTAATACAAGACCATATACCCTGATCTTCCGTCTCATGTATCCATTTTCGCTCTTCTTCATCCTAAACATCCATTCGTCTCTCAGTGCTTACTTCTAGCTGGAAACTCTACCCAAAACACCTGTTTGGTTCTCCTTCAAGGAATCACATCCTCATCCATGCCAAGCTCCCACTATTTCCTAGATCTACCTGTTCTACTTCTTTAACAACTTCCTGGTTTTATACCATAAGTGAGCAACAAGTAGTGTAAAGAAGGGAAATGATGAATTTAAGAACTTACTTACACCTTCAGCCCTCCATATGGGTGCTTGAGACTCCATGACAGCTGGCTGTCCACCTAAAATTTGTCTCAGTGACCGATGCCGGTCACATCTCAGTCTGTAGCTGACTGATGTCAGTTCCCTGCGACTGCCACCTTGTCAACGTCAGTTTCCCCTAGCTGACGCCGGTCGTTATCTGCCCTGAGTCACCGACGTCGGGCTGCACATAGCCGACTTCGGTCCCTGTCTGGACACTGATGCCAGTTTTCTTACCGACGTCGATTTCTGTGTTTTTCTAGTGAGACCTAACTTTTTCCCGCGAGCTTCTTTTGGATCAAACCCTTGTCCAAATCACCCTTGCTCTGCTCAGAATTCCTCTGCACCTTATGCTGAACTCTGTCTGCCACCTTCTCCTTGAAAACCAAGGCTTTCTTGTTCTTGTCACTAACATCGGATTCCTCAAAAAATGTCACCTTCTTCTTCTGCATACAGAAACCATGATCCATGCCTTCCAAATCCGAAAGCATACTCTTTGACTCAAGAACAAGCATCTCCTTATTATCTATGTGACCAAGCTTATTAAGCCACATCTTCGAATCTACAGCTGAAGTAGATAACCCAAAAAGAGAATTAGTAATACAAGTAGATAGATAAAGCGTACCTACTTTCTTACCTCTAGCTACAACAAGTGTACCCTTGGTAACCTTCCAAGAGTCCGATGTGAGAGTTACTGTGCAACCCTCATCACCTAAACTTCTAACAGAAATCAAATTCCACTCCAGAACTAGGACATGCATGACCTCCTTTAACACCCATGTGTCACCTATCTACAATTTCAGCTTCACTTTTCCTTTGCCAACAATCTGACAAGGCTTACCATCCCCTACACAAATTTCTCTAAAGTCTCCCTGGACATACTCATGAAAAAATTCCCTATGTGGGGATGCATGAAAAGAGGCACCAAAATATAAAACCCAATATTCTACTTTATCCAAAAAACATACCAGAGCATCCTATGCAATGTAATCTGCAACATCTGCTTCTTCTCCATGTCCTTCATGCTGATCTTCACCTGATCTGCAATCTCTCTTTAAGTGCCCTTGCTTTCCACATTTCCAGCAGGTTATTTTGCCATACCTGGACTTGGATCTTCTGCCTATCTTCGACCTTGATCTCCCACGCTCTATCTTCTCTCTTGGCCTTCCTCTGCCTTCAACACTCAAAGCATCCCCTGATGATTCACCTGTGCTTTTCCTGCGTATCTCTTCATTCAAGATCACACTCACAGCATCATCCACTTTTAAGACTTTTGAAGCAGACACAGTGTTAGAAACTGCCATTACCAAACCTTCCCAACTTTCAGGTAATGAACACAAGATTAAGAGAGCTCTAATTTCATCATCAAATACAATATTGACTAAACTTAACTAGTTTACCAAACCATGGAAATCACTAAGATGGCTATGAACAGATCCACCTTCCAACATTTGCAAATTAAATAAGCGCTTCATAAGAAATACCTTATTAGAAGCTGAGGGTTTTTCATATAAATTTGCCAAAGATTCCATCAACTCCACCGTTGTCTTACACTGTGATAAGCTAGAAATCACAGATGATGCAAGACTCAATCTAATAGATCCCAGAGCCTTCTGATCAAGAACCTCCCATTCTTCATCCTTCATATCCGAGGGTTTGCAATTAACCCCACCCAACAGTAAGTACAAATCTTTCTGATACAGATAGTCCTCAATCTGCATCCTCCATAATTGGTAGTTCTTGCCATTAAACTTTTCCATACGTAGCTTACTGTCTTCTGCCATTGCTCAACTCCCACTCAAACAGAAACCCTGTGAGTAACTTGTAATCAAAACACACTACCTAGATCTAAACCAATCTGTTAGTATCCCAACCAAAAGCTCTGATACCAGTTGTAGGGGTGGAAATCCAAGAACAAACACACCTATTTTGATTCCACTTGTTAGGATCTTTCTCCTCAAAAAGAGCACAGTATGATTACCAAATATAAGCAATTAAATATGCAGAAATAACCAGAAACACAAGTAACTAGAATTCACCAATAGCACAAAATATGAGAGACAATACACTATCTTGTATTAACACTTTACAGAAAAGAATACTACAAAGAGCTGCCACACTCTTCCACCTTACAGAGGTTTCCCACACCTCAAGTGTACAGTAATTCTTCTACACAGCACTCTCCTACATAAAAAAGGTCTCAAAAACCAACTCACACACAGAATTGGTGTTCACCTCTCCAACCAGTCAGTAATAACCCTGTCGGTACACCAAGCATTCTATAGCACTTCAAGTTGGTCTCCCATGAACCTGTAACCTATAATTCAACAGACCAAACTTACATGTAGATCCCCTATGAGCTTGTAACAACCTGCAACTCAATGATCTTACAATGGAATGAACTCTTCCTTTCTATCTCATACTTATACAATACATGCCAATGGGTCTATAAATAGATTCCTAACTTAAACAATAACTTAGACTCTTAATTTAGACAATTATCCTCGCAGCTCAAGACTCTAACTGGTCTTAACATGCAAACTCTTCATTCACTTAACTAACTGTCTGTGCAATGAATAGTTCTGGAACACACAAGCGACCGACGCCAGTCCCTGCTTGCCTGGTTCTGCCGATGTCGGCCGACTTCCTGCCGTCACCGGTGGCCTTCTGCATTGGTCGCGACCGACGTCGGTCCTGATGCTGACGCCGGTGCTCTTGGATCTCAGCAACCTTTTGTTCCCACTGTTTGCAAAGAATTGAAGCTTTTAGCTCCACAACCTAACAATTGGCACTCATACCAAGTTTACAAGATAGTGAAGAAATGATGAGAACATGAATGATGAGTTTTATTTTCTACATAAACATCTCATATAATGTTTAATATGTTTGGTTAAAGGGTGGATGGACTTGTGGGAGATGGTCAAAGATGAAACTCAGTGGGATATCAAGGAGAAACTATACTTGGCAAAAAGTTGTTTCTAATGATCAATAGATAGAATAAGGATCTGGGAAATCAAAGGGTTTGAAAATGATCTTGTAGCTATTGAAGATCCTTAAGGAGCCTATGATCAAGGTGAAAATATTGTTTAAGGAGGTGTATCTATGATTGACCAACCCAACTTGTCATCTCCCTATGAGATCACTCAATAATCCTTCATCCCCAAACCCATTCTTAAACCCTCTAGCACACCTCATACTCCATCTCAAACCCATGAGCCTATCCATAGCCCTCCTACCTCATCCATTATTGAAGGAGAACCCATTTTATGGGAAGTAAGTGAAGTGGAAAAATCTCAAGCCATATATGATCAAGAGGATGCTTCAAGTGACTATGAAGAAGAAATCACCATAGGGACCCCCCACCACCCCAACCTTGGTGAAAGTAAGTGAAATTAAATATTTTTGAGTGAAGGAAAAGATGTTAAAGGTCATGTTGCAACTATACATACAAAATTTATTTAAATCTTAAAGGGATAGGTGTTTGAGAAAGACTCCATATATGCTAAGTTAGCTGATGTCCATGATGAAATATTCCTTGAACATAATAGTCATGAGGAGAAAGATGACATATGTCAAAGCTTCAATGCCATAAGTTAAGAGGTTGAGAAATTGAGTAAGTCTACTCCTTCTCATAATAAGTGAATACATGATAATAAGTTTTTTCATTATCCCAACAAGCATGAAGTTGAGTGTCTTATCAAGCATAAAGGAGAAGGTCTTGTTAAGAATGAAGATGAACATCAAGTCACTGTTCAAGAAGCTATAGTCATGAAATAATCAAATGAGACCAAGGTAGAATATGTTATCCTTGAGGAAAACTCAACACCTCAACTTGAGGATGAACCATTTTCAAATGTATTAGAGTATAAGGAAGGCAAGCTTGATTACCTCATACATCAAGAACATCAGGACTAAGAAGATAAAGTTGAAGAGGTGGTGGTTCTCAAAGACAAGGAGAGCAAGGATGATTAGCAGAAGCAAATGAAGATTTTTTAAGAACTTGAATAATTATTCCAAGTTGAGGTTCAAGTACATAAGAAGGTAGAGAAAAAGGTTTCCATGGAGGATAATGATCAATATTGGGTAGACTATGCAAAGCTCCTTGATGAGCTTGAGGAACTTATAGTCGAAAAGAAGACTGACCTTAATTAGAGCACCATAGAGGTCAAGAAGATATGCCTTGTTGAAACAACATTGGAGGTTACAGTTGAAAATTATTATGAGAAGGTTGAGGCTATTTAAATTCAAGAGGAGTTTACCTCTATATGTGATTTACTTGTAGCTACCTTGATTTCATTGAACATCATGCCAAAAATATTGACAAACATTATGAAGGAGTTGGAGATAAAAGTACAAAGGCCTATATGACAACATGCCTCATTCACTCCATTTCATGGAGCAAGAAAGGTTTCAAACTTACCATTTGATCCATGAGGAGGAGTTTCATTTAGGTTAGTTTGTGTTTGAGTTAATTTGTTTGAGTTTGTTGTTTATCTTCCATAAGTTCACATGAGAGCATAAGTGCATGTTTGTTGCCTTGTATTGTCTTGAATGTTTTTATTTATAATTTTGTGGGTTGTTTTATATTTTTTTGTGTCTTTTCAAAGTCAATTGAGTGTCAAACTTGTGTATAAGTGACTCCCTATCCCAATGGATAGGAATAGGCTACCAGTCTTGGGCATAACTGGCATACCACCCCTTGAAATCACCAAAGATGTTTATCAATTTTACCCCTAGGTCAAATTAAGTAAAAAAACTATAAATAAAATATTTTTCATAGCTCCTTATGGGTGTGTTTTATCCACCATAGTCCTATTCATGCCATTTAACATATCTAAACCTTATAATATTTGCCTAGTCTTCCTAAAGTCACTTTATGTCACCTTTTTGACTCATTTATATGACTTGTATAGGTTTCCCATGGATTAAAATTATATCAAAAGTTATCCAACATTCCAAATGTGTCAATAAGTGTCATATAACTATTTTTAACTGACAAATTTGGTAGGTTCAACATCAAAAAAAGATGAAGTGCTCTCACAAGGTAATTTTTAGAAAAGTGTATGGATTATATGGCTTGCTTGTAAGAAAGTGTACTTCAAAAGAGTCTCTTTATATTCCATATAATCATATCTAGGGTCAAAAAGTCTTGAAATATCAAATAATGAATAAAAAATTATCTATCTTCTCATCACTCTCCTTGGAAGGGTAAGAAGGTCAATAGTTTGTATTTAGTACAGCTAAAAGAAGATAAGTCAGAGTAAGTGCATTTAGGGGATGATAGTATTCCTTGTGTAATTCCATCCCATGATCAAAGTTTTAGGTTTCATGGCTTATGATTTATGAACAATCACGTAGATTTTTTATCACTCAAAATGGCCTATGAAACCCTAGTAGCTCAGTTTTTACCATCTAGTTGTAGATTAAATATTGGTTGCTAGAGTTGAATTATGGATATAAACTTGCAAGGTCCATCCATTCATTCTACATTGGTTTCAAGATGATTGGAATGTGTGGTCATAGAGGCCAAAAAAATAACCCTTTTGTGCTTGAATGTGATCACCATTGACACTTAAGTAAAATCTTTGATATATGTGGGTGTCTCAAAGCATGGTCATCAAGCCTTAAAGAAGATTTAAGGCATACTTGACTTAGGCATGGTCATGTAACATTGATAAGGCCATGTGAAGGGAGTTTAAGGTGAACCATAAGACATATATTTAAGTACAACTACCCAAGATATTCTATTATAACCTACAAATAGAATGTACTGGGTTTAAAAGTTATAAAGATTTCAGATGTTTGATATGAAGGGATTGGTTGTAAGATATAAATATTGTGATAATATTTCTATCAATATAAATGTCCAAGAGCATACCTTATCATACAAGTTGAGTAATTTTTTCATTACTTTCATCTCACATCCAACCTACTTAGAGACCTATAGGAGTAATGTTGCCATAAAGGTCTGAGACAAAGGGGTAAAATCCTTTGGAGTGTTCTGAACCTAGTTGGAACTTTATTTCTTGATCTAAGATGTAAGATAGACCATTGATATGATGGAGAATTCAAGAAACATCTCAAATAACACCTACATCAATGCAAGATCAAATAAAGTTGTAAGAGGGTAACTTTACCTTAACTTCTCTAAAAAGATCTTTACTTTACATAGTACATGACATGATGAAGATTTAAGATGGTATAAATGAGCTTGTTTATTCTTGATCTTGTAGCCAAAACCTAATGACATGGTCTTGAATCAATAATGTGGAATTTGGGTGAACAAGGATGATGGATTGATAGTGTTTCAACTCATTCTATGTTGACTAGAAACACTTAGTGCTACAATGCCTCTTAGACCAAAATATCAACCTTGGAGGATTTGCAAGTGACTTCTAGTGCATGGATGGTGATAAAGAATGAGTGTGATCTAAAAACATGATGATAAATGGAACTAGTGTCCAAAATATCATTGGATGGAGTTGAAGCACAGAGTTTTGACTCAGACCAACACCTACAAGGGCCTCTTTTGGTCTCAAAATGGCATATACAGTTTGATTGTAGTATGACAGTGCATTGGAGCATGAAAATTTAGGTGTTGGAAAGTATTAGGGTATGTTATGAATATTATTGATTAATAATGTGAGTTAAAGGTATTAAAATAGAACCTAAAAATGATACACAGTATTCATAACACCCTATAAGAATCCCATTGGCTTGAGAACATGAACTTATAGTCATGTAGTCTGACTACAGACTAAGCTTAGGCAAGTAGAGAATATTGCAAGATGAAAGTTGGTAGAGGTTGAAGTGGGATATTTATCATGATAATAACTATCCCCATAGTAATGGCATCACCTTCATGATGCTCTTAGATTAATGGAACTAGGAAGAAACCAAGTTCTAACTTTCAACCTGTAGATAGTCCTATACAGTACACATAGTTAGTCTTGAGTGCTAGATTAGATAGATTAGAGGGGTTGAAGGTGGTAAAGAGGTGATACAACTATGAAATTTTTAAAAAATAGTCCCCATGACATATTTTATCTCCTTATAACATTGGTTTTATTGAGAATATAGGGAAGATTCCCTTTATTTTATCTCATATAGAGGGCACTCCTAAACAGACTACCCTACAAGATCAATATGGAGATGATGATATATTGAGAGATATTGTTTTGTATCACTGAAATAAAATTTGGAATGGTGAGTTAAACATGAAAAAACATAGAATGTATCTCACAGTCTCAACAAACTACATAGGGTGGCATAAGCATGTATAAACATAGTTAAGACCTACTAGGCCTAAAGACCTAAATGGGTTCAATATAGTTTATAACACCATTTAACCTTGAAATTCATTATGTAACTTTAAAGGAGAGATATAAGGAGAATTTAAGCCTTTGGTTTGTAAGGAGATCACATAGGTTGGTCAAAGTTGACATTTTTCACCTCAGGTGTACCTAGTCTTCAATCTCAAGCTTGAGAGGCCAACCTTAAGAGCTCACACTAGTATAAAAGAATTTAATGAGACCCTAATTAAATATGCATGATTAAATATGGTCCCTAACATGTTTTTAGTGGAATTTTTCTAGGGTTTCAATGTCAGGATTGTATGAAAAATACTTAAGAGTTTAGAACACTAGAAACCCTCCCAAACCCTTATTTTTGACCCGATTGGAAGGAGATGGATGGAAATGCATTATAAAGAGATATTTTTATATTAAAATGGTTTTTAAACCATATAATACTCTCCCATTCTCTTCCCCACATGATTTTTTTGAACCTTACTTATATGAACATGCTAGATTTAGAGTTTCTTGTAGGATTTTGTATGTTTTGTAGGTGTAGAGGAGAGTTGAAGGATGAGAATAATAGGGGAGGTGAAATTAGGACATAATATAACCATATATATCCATTTATTTCTTTAAAAAATTAGACAAACACCTATTATAACTCATTCACTTTAGGTAGTCTGTGATAGACAATGGAAATGGAGAGTGACTGCCAAGTGAGAAAGTGATAAGTCCAATTGGGGCATCTTTTAGGGTCTGCTTGATGGATTTGGAGGAAATGGTACTATTTAAAGGTTTAATATAACTCCTTGTATATATTATATTGATAAATTGAGGATCATTTATGTGAAAAATTTAAGGGTAGACCTAGAAGGCTAGTGATGGTGACTACAGATGGTGAGAACAAGTGTCTAGAAGAAAACCAATAATTAGGAAAGCATATGATGCCTATTGAATCTTATTTCTAACACATCCTTGATGTTTCACATGTTTAATATCTCCCTATTCTTATTTTTAGTGCTCAAGAGAGGACTAATGATGAAGGTAGTTTTAAGAAGCCATTTGAAGACCTCTATACCAAGTTTGGAGAGTTATCATGATTCAAATGCACATTTTCCTAAGGAGAACTTATAGATACCTATTATATAATTAATTAATATATAACATAAATAATTATCATGCCTTGAAAAGGGGTAATATGACCCTTGATCTCCACTTTTCTTTCTCCTCTCACACATTCTATAAATGCAAGCCATTTTGGCTCTTGTATTCTAATTCCACACCTAGTATGGAGAAGCCCTACTAGTTTGACATTGTACTTTTCATTGAATAATATTTTTAATATTGATTTGAGTTAAAAAAACATATTATCTAAGTGTGTGAAGTGATGTATTGTGAATTCTAATGATAAACATTTATCCTTGTCTTTTCTTTGTCCTTTCATGTTTGGTGTAAGAAGTTCTCACTTTAAAAAGTCATATGGAGTGTAGATAGTGTGTTTTATTACCTTAAAATGTACAAGTATCCATGGTGTCTAAAATATAACCTTTGGTCCACTTACCTTGAGTATTTTCATGCATATCACCTCCATATTTGAAATACTAATGTAGAGTATTCTAGTACTTTGAAGCTAGTGTTATAGGTCATGTCTCTTAGTAAAAGAGTATGATGATATTGTAGAGATATTTTTGGTGTATCAACCCCCTATAGTAGCTTAATTTTATTTTTACTTATATCTCTTTTCACATAAAAAATTAGTTAGTGTAGGTGATAAGTACTTAAGGATAAATCTAGGGAGCTAGCCCTTAAACCTAGAGGTATACCTCTACCATAGGCAACCCACAGGCTTAGAGGTATTCAAATGTTTCCCAAATATTAGACTAGGATTGAAAAACCTAATATAGGGTGAAATATTTGGTGACAATAGTTTTTGTATGACTAATGGGACCAAGGTCCAAGAGAGTGCAAAGATTTTTGATGTGTCTTTCCTCTAATAATATTTTAGAAGCAAGCAAGATAACACCAATGGTGAATTTGATTGAAATCATATGGTTGTAAGTAGCCTAGGTATCTCTTGTTGAAGTTTTTTATCATTTCTTATATTTCATTTGACCCATGAGGTTGATATGGATGGCTATGATGAAAACCCCTATTATGCACCTCTCTATCAACCTTATTATGAACCATGTTACACCCCTCAATAAACTATCAAAGTTACTATTAGTCCTATGAGTCATGGAAGCCTTATTTTCATCCTAGTCCTTATCCATATGAACATCATGTTGTTAAGTAGCCTTATCTAGAAACCTATCAAGAAGTGCCTCCTTATCAAGCCCCATATAACTCCTATCATCCTTATCATGATTCATATCAACCTCAAGATGACTCTTGTCAATCTTGTCATAAGGAGTCAAATGACCTCATTAATTGGAAACCAAGATATTCCCATGTAAGATGTGAATTACTACAAACTTAGCTTAGGTAAATTTAAGCTGGTCATAATCCCTACTATTATCCTCTTCTTACTCCATCAACCCCATCTCATATTAAATCCTTATTAGCACTCATACCAAGCTTAATATATAGTCAATAAATGATGAGAACATGGATGATGAGTTTGATGTACTCCCTAACCATCTCATGGAATGGTTAAGAGGTTTGGTTCAAGGGTGGATGGATATGTGGGAGATGGTTGAAGAGGAAAATCAATGGGATATCAAGGAGTAACTATACTTGGAAAAAAGCTATTTCCAATGATTAATAGATAGACTAAGGATGTGGGAAAGAAAAGGGTTTGAAAATGAGCCTGCATCTATTGAAGATCCTCAAGGAAGCTATGATCAAGGTGAGACTCTTTTTGAAGGTGTAGTTCCTATTGACCAACCCAACTTGTCATCTCACTAGGATCTCACTCAATAAGCCTTCATCCTATAACCAATTATTAAACCATCCAACACACTTCATACTCCATCTCCAACCCATAAGCCTATCAATCACCCTCCTACCTCATCCCTTCTTAAAGGAGAACCCATTTTTTATGAAGCAAGTAAAGTGGAACAAGATCAAGCCATATATGATCAAGAGGATGCTTCAAGTGACTATGAAGAAGATATCACCATAAGGACCTCCCTTGGTGAAAGTACATGCAATTAAATATTTTTGAGTGAAGGAGAAGATGTTGAAGTTCATGTTGTAATTATACATAAAGAATTTGGTCAAAGCATGAAGGGACATGTGTTCGAGAAAGAATCCATATCTACTAAGTTGGCTGATGTCCATGATGAAATATTCCTTGAACATGATAGGCATGAGTATGAAGATGACATATGGAAAAATTTTAATGCCATAAGTCAAGAGGTTGAGTAATTGAGTAAGTCTACTCCTCCCAATAAGTACATGCTGGATAATAAGTTTGTTGATTATCATAACAAGAATGAGTTGAGTGTCTTATAAAGTATATAGGAGAAGGTCTTGTTAATAATGAATATGAACATCAAGTCACTGTTCAAGAAGTTATAGTCATGAAAGAATCAAATGAGACCAAGGTAGAATATGTTGTCGTTGAGGAGCACTCAACACCTCAACCTAAGGTTGAACCATTTGTATATGTATTGGAGTAGAAGGAATACAAGCTTGATGACCTAATATACTAAGAACATTAGGACCAAGAAGATAAAGTTGAAGAAGTGGTGGTTCTCAAAGACAAGGAGAGCAAGGATGATTAACAACAAAAAATAAAGATTTTTCAAGAACTTGAATAAATTTTTCAAGTTGAGGGTCGAGTACATGAGAAGGTAGAGAAAGAGGTTTCCATGGAGGCCAATGGTCAATATTGGGTGGAATATGCAAAGATCATTGACGAGCTTGAGGAAATTGCATCTGAAAAGAAGCCTGACCTTATTGAGAGCACCATGGAGGTCAAAGAGGTATGCCTTTTTGAAACACCATTGGAGGTTTCAGTTGAAAAGTATTATGAGAAGGTTGAGGCTATTTAAATTTAAGATGAGTTCACCTACATAGGTGATCTACTTGTAGCCTCCTTAATTTCATAGTATCATGCCAAAAATATTGTCAAACATCATGAAGGAGTTGGATATACAAGTACCAAGGCCTATGAGGCAACATGCCTCATTCACTCCATTTCATGGAAAAAGAAAAGTTTCAAACTTACCATTTGATCCATGAGGAGGAGTTTCATTTAGGTTAGTTTGTGTTTGAGTTAGTTTGTTTGAGTTTGTTGTGTATCTTCCATAAGTGTTCATGAGAGCATAAGTGCATGTTTGTTGTCTTATCTTGTGTATTTTAGTTTCTCATTTTGTGTTTTTTTTTTTGTTTGGGGTCTTTTAAAAAGCAATTAAGTGTCAAAATTGTGTATATGTGAAAACCTATCTAATTTGATATGAATAGACTACAGGTCTTGGGCATAATTAGCATACCAACCGTAGAAATTGCTAAAGATGTTGACCAATTTGAGCCCCAGGTCAAATTGATTCAAACTCATATAAATAAAAGCTTTATTATCAGTACTTATGGCTATGTTTTGTCCACCATAGTACTAGTCTTGTCATTTAACATATCTAAACCTTATAATATTTTCTTAGTCTTCCTAAAGTCACTTTATGTCACATTTTGACTCATTTACATGAATTGTATAGGTTCACCATGGAATACAAGTATGTAAAAAGTTATCCAACATTTCACATGTGTAAATAAGTGTCGTATAGCTATTTCTAGCTGAAAAAGTTGGTAGGTTCAACATTAAAACAAGATGAAGTGCTCTCACAAGGTCATTTTTAGAAAATTATATGGTTTGCTTCTAGGAGAGTGTGGTTTAGAAGAGTCTCTTAATATTCACCATAGTCATCTCTAGGGTAAGAAATTCTTGAAATATCCAAGAATGAAGAAAAATGATCTATCTTCTCATCACTCTCCTTGGAAGGGTTAAGAAGTGTCAACAGTTCGTATTTAGTATGGCCAAAAGGAGATAAGTTAGACTAAGTGAATTTAAGGGATGATAGTATTCCTTGTGTACTTTCATCCCATGATTAAAGTTTTAGGTTTCATGGATTATTCTTTATGAACAATCAAATATATTTTTTATCACTCAAAATGGCCTATGAAACTCCAGTGGCTCGGTTTTCACCATCTAGTTGTAGATTAAAGGTTGGTTGCTAGAGTTGAATGATGGATATAAAATTTTAGGATCCATCCATTAATTCTACATTGGTTTCAAGATGATTGGCATGTGTGGTCATGGAGGACAAAAAAAATCACCCTTGTGTGCTTAAATGTGACCACCATTGACACCTCAGTAAAATATTTGATATATGTGGGTGTTTTAAAGCATGGTCATCAAGCCTTGAAGAATATTTAAGGCCTAATTGACTTAGGCATGGTCATGTAACATTGGTAAGGCCATGTGAAGGGAGTTAAAGGTTAACCATAATACATATATATAAGTCCAACTACCCAAGATATTTTATTGTAACCTATAGACAAAATTTGCTAGTTTTAGAAGTTATAAAGGTTGTAGATGCTTGCTATGAAGGGATTGGTTGTAAGATCTAAATCTTATGATACAATTTATATCACTATCAATGGCTAAGAGAATACCTTATAATACAAGTTGAGGAAGGTTTCCATTACTTTAATCTCACATCCAACCTACTTGGAGACCTACATGAGTAAGGTTTCCATAGAGGTCTGAGACAAAGGGGTAAAAGACTTTGGAGTGTTTTTAACCTAGTTGGAACTTTCTTTCTTGATCTAAGATGCAAGATAGACCATTGATATGATGGAGAATTCAAGAAACATATCAAATAACACCTACACCAATTCAAGATCAAATAAAGTTACAAGAGGGTAAATTTACCTTAACTTCTTTGAAAAGCTCTCTGATTTACATAGTAAATGCCATGGTGAAGATTTAAGATGGTCTAAATGAGCTTGTTTGTTCTTACTTTTGTAGTCCAAACCTAATGACAAGGTATTGAATCAAGAATGAGGAATTTGGGTGAACAAGGATTATGGATTGAAAGTTTTTAACTCATTCTATGTTGAATGGAAACACTCAGTGCTACAATGCCTCTTAGACCAAAATATCAACCTTGGAGGATTTGCACGTGACTTCTAGTGCATAGATGGTGATAGAGAATGAGAGTGTGGTCCAAAAACATGATGAGAAATGGAAATAGTGGCCAAAATATCATTAGATGGAGTTGAAACATATATTTTTGACTCATAATAAAACCTACATGGGTCTCTTTTGGTCTCAAAATGTCATATACAATTTGACTGTAGTATGACAGTGCATTGAAGCATGAAAACTTAGGTGTTGACAAGTCTTAGTGTATGATATGAATATGTTTTATTATGAAGGTGAGATTAAGGAATTAAAAGAGAACCTAAAAATGATACAGATTATTCATAACACCCTAAAAGAAACCAATTGGCTTGAGAATATGCACTTACAGTCACATAGTCTGACTATAGATTAGGCTTAGGCAAGTAGATAAGATTGAAAGGGATGTTAATAATGGTAATACCTATCCCCAAAGTAATTTAATCACCCTCATGATGCTCTTAGAGTAAGGGAACTGGGAAGAAACCAAGTTTAAACTTTTAACTTGTAGATAGTCCTATACAATATACATAGTTAGTCCTGAGTGATAGCTTGGAGAGATTGGAGGGGTTGAAGGTGATAAAGAGGTGATATAGATATGAAATTTTGTATAAATTTTCCCCATGAACTATTTTATCTTCTTATAACATTTTATTTATTAATAATATAGGGGAGATTCCTTTTATTCTATCTCAGATAGAGGGCACTATGAGACAGACTACACTGCAAGATGAATATGGAGATGATGTTGGATTTAGAGATAATGTGTTGGATAAATTAAGTAAGATTTATAATGGTGGTTTTAACATGAAAAAACATGTAATGGACCTCAAATTCTCAAAAAACTACTTTAGGCCTTTAATGGAAAAAACATAGTTTAGGCCTACTAGGCTTAGACTAGGCCTAAAGCCCTAAGGGGGTTTAATCTCATTTATAACACCATTAAACCTTAAAATAAATTGTGTGACTTTAAAGGAGAGATATAAGGTTAATTTAATCCATTGGTGTATAGGGAGATCACACAAATTGGTTAAACTTGACCTTTTTCATCTTAGGGGTACCTAGTCTTCACTCTCAAGCTCAAGAGGCCAACTTCAAGAGCTCACACTGGTATAGACACATTTTATGAGAACATAAAGAAATAATAATGATTAAATAGGCTCAATAACATGATTTTAGTGTAATTTTTCTAGGGTTTCAATGTTAGGATTGTATGAAAAATCTTTAAGAGTCTAAAACATTAAAAACCCTCCAAAACCCTTACTTTTGACCCAATTGGAAAGAGATGGATTGAAATGCATGAAAAAGAGATATTTTTATTTTAAATGGTTTTTAAACCATATAATACTCTCTCATTATCTTCCCCATATATTTTTTTTTAACTCTACTTGTACAAATAGGCTAAAAACAAGGTTTCTTATAAGATTTTGTATGTTTTACAGGTGTAGAGGAGAGTTAAAGGATGAGACTCATAGGGGAGTGTCAATTGGGACCTAATATAACCCATTATATACATTTATTACTTTATAAAACCACACAAACACCTCTGATAACTTTTTCACTTTAGGTAGTCTATGATAGATAATGGAAATGGAGAGTGATTGCCAAGTGAGAAAGTGATAAGTCCAATTAGGGCATATTTTAGGGTCTGCCTGATGGATTGGAGGAAATTAGACTCTTTAAATGTTTCATATCACTCCTTACATATATTATATTGATAAATTGAAGATCATTTGGGTGACAAATGTAAGTGCAGACCTAGAAGGCTAGTGATGGTGACTATAGATTGTGAGAACAAGTATCCAAAAGAACAATAATTAGGAAAGCATTTGATGCATATTGAAGATTTTTTTTAACCCCTCCTTGATATTTCACATGTTTCATCTCTCACTATTCTTCTTTAGAGTGCTCAAGAGAAGCATAATGATGAAATTAGTTTCAAGAATTCATTTGAAGACCTCTATGCCAATTTTGGAGAGTTATCATGCTTCAAGTGGAAATTCATCCAAGGAGACCTTCTAGACACCTATTTTATACTTCATTGCTCTAAAAAATAACTGATTCTCATGACTTGACAAGGGGTAATGTGACCTTTGACCTCCATTTCTCTCTCTCCTCTCACACATTCTATAAATGCAAGACATTTTGGCTCTTGTATTCTAATTCCACACCTAGTATGATGAAGCCTTGCTAGTTTGATATTATACTTTTCCTTTGAATAATATTTTTAATATTTATTTGAGTTCACAAAAATCTTGTATAAGTGTGTGAATTGATTAATTATGAAGTCTAGTGATAAACATCTATCCTTGTCTTTTCTTTGTCCTTTCATGTTTGGTGCAAGAAGTTTTCAATTTAACAAGTCATATGGAGTGTAGATAGTGTGTTTTATTACCTTAAATAGTACTAGTATCCATGGTGTCTATGATATGACCTCTATTCCACTTACCTTGAGTATTTTCATGTATATCACCTCCATATTTGAAATACTAATGTTAGAGTATTCTAGGACTTGAAGCTAGTGTTATAGGTCATGTGTCTCAATGAAAGAGTATGATGATCTTGTGGAGATATTTATAGTGTATCAATCATTTATATTATCTTAATGTTATTTATACTTATATATCTTTTCAAATAAGCAATAAATTAGTGTATGTGATAAGCACTTAAGGATCAATCTAGGGAGCTATCCCTTAAACCTAGAGGTATACCTCTACCATAGGCAACCCATAGGCCTAGAGGTATTCCAATGTTTCATAAATACTAGAGTTATATTTAACAAGATCCTCTAGGGTGAGGTATTTGGAGACAATAATAAATAAGGCAGATGCACTCATAGATAATTTAGAGCCTCTAAAAATTAACACACAAGGTTGATGAATAATTTTGGAAATATATTTAAACCTTCTATGGTTAATTTTGAAATCATCAATAATGAATTCGAAGATAATTATGTATTATGTGAATAATTTAAGGTTGTTGAGGAGGCTACCTTGGTAGTGCCTAATACTCAGCTAATGCCAATATTGATAATACAATCTCGATGGCCATTTCATCTAGAAATATTTGCTCCTTCTCAACCTAATAGTACTTCATCAACAACAATTGTTACCACATCAATACAAGTGCTAGATCATACCTCAATTTCCATATTAGCACAAAGATATATGTTCCTAAGATATGCAATAATGTATACTTTAAGGGACCAATTTTAATTCCTCAATCAACTACAACATCTACCACAACTACTTTAGTTTCAACATCCAATATGCAACCAACGATGCTATATCATTACCACCATATATATATATATATATATATATATATATATATATATATATATATATA
This sequence comes from Torreya grandis, assembly GCA_037957365.1. Classification (NCBI taxonomy): domain Eukaryota; kingdom Viridiplantae; phylum Streptophyta; class Pinopsida; order Cupressales; family Taxaceae; genus Torreya; species Torreya grandis. The sequence goes on from JARHVA010002148.1 coordinate 350,482, forward strand.
TATATATATATATATATATAGACATATTTATATGTATATATACACATACGTACATACATACATACATACATACATACATATATTTTCATTTTTTTGTATTGAGTTGATACTCATAGTCTCAAATCTATTTTGGCATCTATGTATTATATTTAATCAGTTTTGGTTGAGGGATTTTATTTATATTCATATCTAACATACATGCAAATTATGCATAAGTTTTGACATATAGTCTATTATAGACAATTCAAATTTAGACCTTTCTTAGAGGATGAGGTAACCCTTCCCCAAGATTATATATTTGTATCCTCTTGATTCCAAATACATGACAATGTTGGCTATCATGATAAATAATAAATTCCATGGGTTATTTTGCAAGTTTGTCTAGATGTGCAATCTTATGTTCTTCTCCAAATCTACGATTCATTTAGGAAGTTACATGATTCTAGTATTTTAGTCTTTGAGTTGTGTATAAATTTTATTTGATGTAGTTATTCATATTGTGCAGTAGCTAATTTGAATGCTTTATGTTTTATAGTCATAATATCCCTTTGTAGATGTATACTTATAGTCTTAAAAAAGCAAAAAAAATTGATTATGAGCATTAAAATTTATTGTGTCTATTTTCTTTGGCCTCCTAACTATGTTTATCTATGTTGTGTCATAATATTAACTTGTAACAAGCATTAGTTCTATGGATACTTTTCTAACCCATATTGAAAGATCTAGTTTAGAAGGGTGTCATCCAACCTTGATTCAAAAACCTTCTTTTCTACCTTACCCTTCTTTATTTTTGAGTTTTATTTTGATCCTTACCACTTTAGGTTAGATTCACCATCCATCCATCCTTCTTAATTATGTCTAGAATCATGTCATATCCAAACCATCTTAGATAAATAATTACTCTGCTCATTTCTATTCTACCACTAGGTTTTTTACAAAACTTAATAACCTTCAACTCATTGGATTGAATCTTCTTTCATTGATCCTAAAATGTTAGAGTCCACCTCATAAGATTCCCTAGTGTGCATAAAACCTACATCAATAATTTTATTCTACCTAAGCATCTCATGAATTTTTTAATATAATTGTTCTCTTATATATTAATTACTATAGTGGTCTGTATATATAGTTATACTATATAAATATTTTTTTTAATGATATATATGTACTTTTATATCTATGAGAATTCCCTTCTTTATATTTCAAATGATCTTGTAATTGATGACACTTAGAAACTTAATATATATAATTTTTATTTTCAAAATAGTTTTTTAAATCTCCCTATAAATTAAGAATTTCATGGGGTTTAAACCTCATCATGTACAATCGAGCTTCTATCTTGGAAGCTTCCAAGTTTCATCAGAAAAAGATTCACAAAAGTTTTTTTTTTTGTACAACTTTTATAAAGTCTCCAAGTTGGTATATGTTTACAAGGTTTATTTTTTGTTACAAGGTTTATTTATATTACATGGATTATCTATGGAAGAGATACAAGGAGAATCTAAACTCTTAGGTAGGGTGTAACTCATCTACAATAGAGGGAGGTTTAGCCTCTAACAGAGCATGGCTTTATAGAGCATTGAACATTGCAATTCTTATTGTATATTTTTTATAACAATATTTTTTGAAAGTTTATTATATAATTCAAAAGGAATATATATATATATATATATATATATATATATATATATATATATATATATATATATATATATATATATATATATATATATATATATATATTAAAAATGGTTATTTATAAAATCACAACAATAAATTCAAATAAACAATTTTTTTCATTTCCATCGAAATAACACACTTTTTTAAAACACAACTATTAGGTAAATATTATCTACCATTATTCAAATAAACATACACACTAACATAGGGAATTAATTCATTGGAGGCATTATGAAAAGTTTCTTCATTTAATCACAACAAGAAATTGTTTTATTGAAACATTGCAAGAAAATTGATTCTTTTTTTGTTTTAGAAAATAACACAAACTATAAACAATATACAAATACAACTTATTTCATCATATAGTTTTTAGTTAAACTTCATTTTATAACATGGATCTCATGTATAAATATAACTAACAACCACCCCACCCCCCCCCCCCCCCCCCCCCCCCCCCCACCCCACCTCGCCCCCTAAAAAAAAAATACTAACATATATCACATAATAAATTATAACTTCCTTTATAGTTTGGATTAAGATTTCATAGTCAATAATCACAATAACAAATAAATTAATACTTATCCACTATAATAATAAATTACATAAAAAATATAATAACATAAATAAATAACTCTTCTTAAATATAATTTTCTTCCTTAATAAATATCTAGTAAGTAACATCCCTTTCCTTCAACAATAATGTCTTCAACAACAATTGGGACTCTACACTCTAGAGGCAAAGGGGGGAATGTTCACCTCCCAGCCATATAATGGCATTAGGAATATATGGCCCTCATCAAACCCTAATACTAATAGGTGACCCCTTTAATATTTCACCATTTTCATATAATTATAAAATAGAGGTTGATTTGGTGATATATGGCTTCAAATAGACCAATAAATTCACATATTGACCTTCACATGGAACCTCAATAGCTTTTTGAAATGGGAAGAAAAAGGAAAGTAGTAAATACTTTTGTACTTTTCTCTTAAAAGGGTATTAAAAAAGAAGATGAGGAATGGAAACAAATAATCACCCCATAGGATTTCATACACAACACCAATAAATTTACCATGTTTCCATAAGACATCAATTCATACAAATCTAAATTTTCCTCTCTATGTTGTCCTTCCTCAAGATTAAAGAAATACTGTTCCCAAATCTCTAAACATTTATTACAGTCTATAATGATAAATAATTTGCATTATTTCTCAGTACTTAAGTTGGGCATGGGTATGTGTGGGGTGGGCTGGGAGGGGTGGGAGGGGGGTTAAACAATGTGAGGGGAGAGGTTTTCTACATTTGATAACCTATCTAATATGGACAATTATATACTCATAGGTTAGATATTATTATCTCCCTATGACATATCTAAAGAAGGAAAATTCTTGATTTGTATACTTTTATAAAAAAATTCTTGAACTTATACTATAAATGAGACTTGAGTTTTGGCCAATGGAAGGCAAGATATTTATTTTTGATTATTTTTGAGTTTCGGATCTTTTTTTTTTTCCAAAAATTAGACATATAAAGAGGTTCCCTCAATTTTTACATGATGAGGGATTAATATTGATTTTTTTTAATAAAGGTGCTTATGTCACAAATTTTAGGGTCAATGAAGGAGCCAACAACATTCTGTATAGAACACAACATAATAAATTACACATGATAAGTGCACAACACTCATGAAAAGTAAGAATCCTATGAAAAATTTAACATGGGTGTAGTTTTGGATCAATGCTCACCTCTTGTCCTTCCCATTTATCTAACTAACATTTGTCACATTCATTATAAATTAACCTTTAAATACATTCATGGAAACAATAATAATAATGACATAAAATTATTTCTCAAGGAAATGTCTTAGAAATTTTTAATCATATCATGATCACATAAATCATTATCACATAAAATATTGTGCCCATACACATAATGAATACCATATTGAACTTGAAACTCTACTCATCACAGATACTTAGAAAACATAAGTTACATAAATGATTATAAATATGTATCTCATCATAATCATAATAATCTATGATCCTTATGATTCCATTCACTATTTTTCTCCATTCATTATTTTCTAGATTTACTTGTATATCATAGGGAAACTTCTTTAGAGGGAAAACCATCTACTATCCAAAAGGTTCTAGTCTGAATTTTTAAGCAATATGCATAATAATTTCAAATAATGTGATATGAGTGGGTAATGACCCCATAACCACCTACCCTTCTTCAATATGTGAGCATCCATTCATGTTTTTAACATAATGAACTATATCATGTAGATACAGTAGTGTTTTCCTCCATGGAAAACATAATATATTAGTTTCCTCCCTAGAAACACCAAATAGTAGTTTCCTTTGAAAAAACTTCAAATTTTGGTTTCCTATGAAGAAGCATTAGATAGTGGTTTACTCTATAGAAACAATAGATATCTATATAATATTTGAAAAAATTAAATAGTGTGTTCTTCCATGGAAATGTCATTGACCATCAAAATACAATAAAATATGAATCACTTATTTAATCCATATAAGGTTAGATAACATATTAAAATAACCCCTAATCATATTCACATCCATAAAAATCATGAATAGTAACCATGTAAGATATAAAACATCCAAGTAAGTGAATGAATAACGATAAATATATCTCATTCCAGAGTAGATATAACTATAATAACTCGCATCATATCATAAATGAGATATAAATATAAAGGAAGAGATGAAATATAATTTGTAATGTAGTTAAAAAAAGTTAGGTGTAATCAATCATTATAACATCAATACTAGTAAGCTACTTATAATAAGCTAACCAAAGTGCATATAATCAAAATTTGCATATATCAAAGATAATAGGGCTATTGTTTATAATCCAAATAGTCATAGTAATGATGCAGGGAATCATTTTGATACACACCAAAATAATATACTTAACATTATAGATCAATCTTAACTACCAATATCAATATAAAAGTAAACAATCACAATGATGTGAAACCCTCGATGATTTGTAAATTATTCCTATTAAACACATACGAATGAAAACACTTGGTATGAAACCCATAAGTGATAAAATATACTAAAATATACAATAAGATGCATAAGATGGGGTGTGACATCCTCCTCCCCTTATAGATAGTTCTTCCTAAAATTCATTGGGTGAGATGGTAGCATCAATTTGTAAAAGAAAACATCACCCAAGAAGTTATCTATGAACAATTATCATATAGAGTCCTATTATTATCCTAGTCAAACCCTTACAAGCCTACCCTTAAATTATTATAATCATGAATGAATCTATATATCCTTTACCACTATTTTTTATCCATCCACCTCAAAGTGATAATAAGCATGCTTCCATAAAGTGAAAAGAACTTGATGGAAAAATGAATGTTTAGGGTGGTAAGACAATAATAAAACATTATCTTATTTGAATTGAGGAACTAAAAAATGACCCAATACAAGGTATTTTATACTCATGACTAGCCTATATCTGATATATTCCATATTGATGGAACCATTAAGATTATAGCCATAAAAAAACTCAACATGAAGGAAGAAATCCCATCTCCATAAATGCCCCTCAAAACCAAGACAATGTGAAACAACCTAAAGGATAATTGGAACAAATAAAAATATCAGTGGATCTAAAATAAAAAGATCCTCTAGGCAAGTCAATAAATATGAATTTATTAACTAAAAACATTCAAGCAACCTTTGTGGTTTTAAAATAGAAAATAATTGGGTAGAATTATTCACCACCTTAACCATAATTCCTACTTTCATCCTTATGGTGAAAGGATAATTCTAAAGGGAATGGAAATAATAGAACAAAAAAATGCATCCTACTTCTCTCCACAATCTAGATTAATATGGTATTCTCATCAGATTTTGGTACCCTTCATGAGGAAACATCAATAAATTTAGACATAATCATGATATCCTCACGTAATCTAACCAATTATAACAACCATCTTCGCTCTATACACATCCTTAAAAATATGTATGTGCTAAGAAGGAAATAGATGATCTAAATCATGAATAATAGATGTTGAATCCTATATTATAACCCTAAAATTCAATGTTAATTGATAAATACCATACATATAAAAAATTCCTACAAGGGGCTCATCCAATGATGTTGTTAGTGTGGAGTTTAATATGTGCCAAGGAGGAAAAATACTCAAATGGTCAGTCCACTTTGTATAATTATTCATGACAAGAGTGGCATAATTATTAAAGGATTCCAACCATTGTCATTATACCATTTATGATGACAATGCTCTAACAAACATTGGAGAACATTCTAAATTGATCATCATGTTACTCAATGAATCAATAGAAACAAAAGGTCCTTAAAGAGACTCATATAGGCTAAACTAGGTTTTATGGATTGCCAAAAAAATGGTTACAATGTCAAGTAACAATGGTCCATTTACCCCAAGACACCATGTTTACTCTCCCTAACATGGTCTAGGAAACTATGTTAAGATAATAAATGTTATGAAAACATGTAAAGACCACACTTGAATATACCATAAGTTTTCCAAGGATAGTACAATGCACACACTCTGAAAAGTACTCAACAAACCCATAATTTAAGGACAAGACCTTTATCTAACAATCCATTAAAAACATGGTTATCTGATTTAAAATTATTTATAAAAGGCCAAATTTTGGGTACAAAACTTTAAATTATTGTTGATGAACTCGTACTATATAAAAGTGTTTTAAAATAAACCCAAGAAACTTAATTCCCTAAAAAATTTCCATGCTAAAGATAAAAATTGCATTAAAAATTCCAATAAGAATGGGGTGGGAGTTCATCTAGAGTATCCTCACAACATTAAAATATACTTAAAAACTAGATAAAAGTTTGGAAAAATATTGAATAGTCAGTGTTTGATAAGGTTAGATAGGTATATAATATTTAAAAGTATGTAATCACTAAAAAATCAAATTAAAAATGTTTATAGTTCTTCCATGAGATAAGATATAAAAAGTTCCACAATAACACAAATCTAAGAGGAACACGATAGAAAAAAGGAAAGTTTAAGAAATAGGCATGCAAGAGAAACTTCAAATAATCTCATTGTGATCACTAGGCAATAAGGTACCTATATTTCCCTTAATGAAGATAATCCAAAGTGTTTTAATCTCAATAAATATAAGTTACCAAATTCCATAGGTAAAAAGTTGAAATTTTGATTTAGAGGTTACTCAACTACCCACGATAAATTTATCGAAAAGTAAACTCTTAATAACAATAATAGTCTTTCATTCATCTATGTGAGTTATTCACACAACTCACTCTCATACACACAATATAATATATTATCATAAATATAATATCTACTCACATAAATAGCAATAATGTGAGCACTAACAATATTTTACTGACATTCCCCCCTTTAGTGAACATGGGAGGAAAGAATCATATTCTATAGAAGCTTATTTCAGAAAAATTCTTATACCTTTAACTCTCATAAAAGTGGAGATCATGAGTTAAATTTATAGGTTCTAAAGCACTTTCCTGAATTGAATTATGAATTTATAAGATTCATAAGCTCTAGAGAAATCCATGTTGATTTTACCTTGAAATCTTTTCTTGCCCTAAAAAATTGAGCTTCTTTTGCAATATGAGTCTTTCATAGATGTTAACATAATATGGAATTTATATTAGCACACCACATAATAAAATATATGAGGACTAAGTCCTCATTGTCTTCATTTTTAGCCTCTATAGTTGATCGCTACCACTCAATCATGAAAAATATAGGAAACTTACACTACCACTAGAATTTACCCTCAGATTTAGTTGGTTTGGCCCAAATTCTTGTGGCACTAATGAAATGTGTGGCCCCAACATTAGCGGTTGATGAAAGGTAATTATAAGACCTATTTCCTACATTACCTTTGACCTTCATTTAATTTATCTCAAATAGCTAGATCAGTGAATATAATTACCCACCACACATTTGACATATCTATTATAAATTAGGTATCATTTAATCTGATAATGTGTCCATTTATAATAGGTACTTTTACTCTAGCTTTGACAATAATAATACTTTGATATCTTTTAACTTTGATAAAATTATTCACTAAATTAGAATCTTAACGATTTGAATAACTAATTACAAAATCCAATTAAAGACTGGATTTACTTGACTCAATGATAAAATACCTCAAAAATATTTAATTGAGAAACTATAAATATCTCATTGATATTTTTTGTTTAATTACACACACACACACACAAAATCAATACTAAAAAAATTGAACTTGCCTAGAAGTTTAGACTTATCAACATACACTATATATAAAAGATGACAAGTTCTAATATTTAAGCCTTGTTTATAGTAACCAAACTGGAGAATGAGGCATGTTCATTGAAGACATCATATATTATTTCACCAATTGCTATCATGTTCATTGAAGATGATGTTTAGGAGTTTGGAGATGAAATAGATGGCATTTTTTTGAGGATGCATCCCAAAAATAGATTTTATATGGAGTTAGGTGGAAATAGTATCACGTAGGAATAAGACCCAATTCCAACCAATGATGATAGTCAATGTAATAAGAAACTTCCAATGCCAAGTCTGCTTGAATCAACATTTATGTTAATATTAGAGTGTTTATATCAATCAAATCCAAGCAAAGTCCAATTAAAATAAAACAACACCAAATCTAGATAGGAAAATTGAAATAATTTTTATGATAATAGAATATAATTATAAATCATAGAGTATAGATGCATGAAAAGTGTGTGATGGATATTGGTGTGTATAGCATATTTCATTCTTATGTATTCAAACTATGAATGTATTCTAAAGTCTATGGACCATGAAAAAGACTCCTTTGAGCTTGAACCAAAAGGATGGAATGTGAAGCAAAAATAAATTGTAAAGTTCTATAGATAGTCATCAATTTTAATAGAAAGGATTTTTGATAGATAGAGATTAATATATGGATTTGATAGTGGTTTTATTGAACATATTTTTGTACTTGTTATGTGCATAGTATATGCTCTGTAAATTTTTCAATTTTGTTTAATCAATTAATAATAATGATTGTTCTATATAATTTAGTTTCCATTTCTCTAGATAAATACATAATTTTAAACCAAATAAAGACTTGACATATTCTATAACTATAACTATAACTATATATATGTATATATATATATATATATATATATATATATATATTCTAAGTCAGTATCCTAATTTTCACATAAACACACATTAGCATGTTCTAATGGGTTTTACAGGAACCTTTGAAAATAATGTTGTAGTGAGCGTGGATTGTTAAAACATGCTGAGACAGTTACTTAGATAGAGAGACTTGGAATGATGGCTTGATTAAATAATTTAAAATTTCAAAAAAGAAGAGGCAAAGAGGATATGAAGTTATTTTTGAACATAAATATCATGAAAGATATGAAATATTTTAGTGTGAGGTGCCCTGACTACTAGCTATGTGGCTATCAAGGATTGAATATTACTATTTTCAGCTAAGAGAAACTATTTTTTTAGTTTGGATGGAAGAGAGACTAAAAAACTTATGAAAGTTAGATACTAATTAGAATCGTGCAATAGATCATTGGATAAAATCTACCATCGATGGATACATTAATGAATTTGATATGCATGGATACATTACATTATAAGTTTCACAAGATCTATTTGTGAGTGACATTAGAGGTAATTTTATACAACCACTACCTACTCTCATTAAAATGTTGGTTATAGTAAAGTCCATGGTGCTTACTCATACCAAAATGGATTGGTCACTTTAGGTGTTAGGTGGATGTGTGTGATAATGAATTGAATTATGAATAACAAATAATGGAAATGTGAACCTCAACCCATAAGATGGAGGACACAAAGAAGCAGAGTGAAATGCAAATTTTAGGACTAGATAAAAACCTACAATAATAAAGAAGATGGAATAAATAGAATAATCCTAATATAGTTACAAGTATGAGTAGAGTAGAAATTTTATAAGATAAAGAAGGAATGAGAAATCAATGGAAAGCCAAAGAATTTGGAGAGGATAAGGATAAGGAAATGAGAGGGATTGAAAGAAGATAAGGCATAGATGAGAGCACATAGATAAATAGATATTAGAAAAGGGATGTTAAAGAGATATAAGAAAGTGGAAGGAGAGAAAATGAGCAAGTATATTGGTTAGAAGGTAGTTTTAGATCACATTTATAAGGGAGGATATTATTTGGAGAAGAGAAGTAATAGTCTTTTGAAGAAATTATGTTAAGTCATATGATTATATTAGGTTCAAGTTCAAATGAAGCAGAAGTAATAGAGATGGATCATTATTTTCAAGGGTACACATCTCTTGTTCTTATTTTATAAAAAGACAAGAAAAAGTGTAGAAACTATTAGATATGGTAAATGGTTTGACACTTTTATAGATAAATTTTATAAATATAGTGAAGACACCAAGAAAGTGTTGGATAGGAATAAATTTATTAAGGTTGTATTTTAGGTTACAACAAATCTTAAGACATTAGTAAAGTCTATTCCAAAACCACCAATAGTTTTAAGTATGAACACAAGAAGCATGGCTCTCAATTCAAGAGCTTTTTGTCACTTTAACATCGTATGATGAATCTAATGACCTTGATTAGTATCTATTAATGTGTGAAATGAAATGGAAGATTAAAAATGTAACTATAGATGATGCAAAAAAGTGAAGCTCATAAGAGCTTTAATAGGAAGAGATCTAGAGTTTATCTACAAAATAAATGTTACCAAACTAACCTTTCAATATGTCAAATATTAAGTCATAGGAGAATTCAAAATGAAGAAATGTGTGATTCAAACAATCCAAGACTTGAAAGAGATTCAAAAAAAATCAAGGGAGTCAGTATGGGTTTATGATCATAATTTTTTTGATGTATTAAATGTATTAGACTTTATAATTCAAGGTAATGATAAGGATACTTAATTTATATAAGGAATGTGACCTCTAATTAGGTTTTCCATTATTCATGTGTAGTTTAGTAATAAGGTGGATGATTAGGTAGTTACTCTCTTTGTGGAGTATATAGAGGATTATGGGGATAGCCTGTAGCCTACTGTAAAAATTGATACAAAGATAGATGTTTTTTTACAAAAGATGGAGGAATTACATGAAATTAATAGACCGAGGCTAGGATTCTAGTGTATGGAATGTGGAAAATGTTAGCACTGCATGAGTGACTATCCAAAAGTTAAGATATAATTTTGTGAGATTTATCTTGTAGTAGACCATACGACTAAGAATTATCATCTATTACAAAATTACATTCAAAAACCTCAAAATATTTACTATAACTTCTATAAATTGCATAACCATGATGATACATTTTTTTTAGCACTCTAATAATTGAAAAAAGACATCACCAAGAATTTCTTCATAGTAGTAGCACAACAAATTCCCTATGAAAATTTAGGGATTTTAAGACCAAAATTAGACATGAATAGGTTATTCCTGGAGGGTGATAACATCACCTAAATATCAACCACAAGTCCTAGTAGGTTATACACCATATTCTCCCTAGTCCCAAGAAAGATGGAATTTCCTATCTCATTGGTATCAACAAACATGGAAAACTATGTATCCTTAATAATATAAATCAATATGGGATTCTTATTTTACTTTAGAAATGTATAGGGGATATGATCATTAAGAAAAATAGGGGTGGTTTCCCCTCAACAACAAGGAGGATATAAGGTTAACAATAGTCTTATTGGGGTTTTTTGCAAAGACAAGGTGGATATAGAGGAGGATACTAAGGTGGATACCAATGAGGTAATCATAAACAAGATGAACATCATGTGCATCAATCTATTTTATACTACTTATGTGGAGAATACAACCACTTCAAATAAAATTATCCAACTAATCCTTAGAGGTAGATGTATTATGTTTATTGCAAAGTCTTAGGACAACACCACATTCAAGATTGCCTAGTATTATGTAAGTAGAGAAAATATAAGTATGTGCAAAATTTGAACTTGATAAATTTGCAAAATAAGGATCTTGCATTCATACAAGTAGCTACATGACATTGGAATGTCGATCAAGGATTGCCTCCCTTAGAAATGTCATAGGATCATATAATCAGAAAGGTCTAATAGGATAAATATATTTATGTTGTGTCAAAGAAGGGTTTGATGTATCAAAAAACTCAAATTTTATAGAACATTCGATAGCAAACTTCATCAGAGGGTGATGCCATAACTATTGATGCATAAGTGTATGGAAAAATTATGCACGTCATGAGATAGGATGGAGTACTTACTACTTTGATAGATCTTTTAAAACCTCTAATTACTCTAAGAAATGAATACATATCTTAGAATATTAAAAATCCTCTACAGAAGCTATTGGAGTGCACATAAATAGGTCAATAGTGTACTAATAAGGTAGTATGGTATGTGAATACTAATAAGCCATGGGATTTTGAATCCCACATGGATATTGAATTAGCAAGATATGATATACCAAATGTTGTTTTTGATTTTGAAAGCATAGTCAATATAATTTATTGGTCCACATGGAAAGCTATTGGATGACCGAATCCCAATTACAATCCAATAACATTTAAATATCATGAGTGTGTAGAAAACCCTCAAAAGAGTAGCAAGAGAGTTTAAGGAGCAAGCCATTTATCCTTTAGGGATGAATAGTGTGTTGGGTTTCCAATACACAAAAGATCCTGAACAAGGAGAGGCTCTCTTAATGAAAAGAGTAATGTTGAAACCAACAAGGAGGGGAATGAACCAACACAAAGGAAGAGATTATTATAAACTATTATCAAATCCAAAGGTAAGTGTTACAAATTTTATTATTGATAGAAGTAGCATGAATTATTTAATTTCCCAAAAGATGGCAAAGAAGCTTGGAATGAAATGGTTTGTAAATCCTACACCTTACAAGGTTTAGTGGTTTCTTAAATTCAATCAATGATGGTGAATGAGAAATGTATGGTGATTTTTTAGATTGGTTCATATAGGGATGAAGTTATGTGTAATATTATGCCAGTGAACATGTGTCTTGTGCAACTGGGAAGGCCATGGATGTTTGATAGGAGATCCATGTATGATGGTAAAGAAAACACATACAGAATAAAGAAGGATGGAAAGATATTCACATTGAATCCATTGAGAGATAAATGAGATAAGGTGGACAATAGTTCCAAAGTAATGTTGGTTTTTGGTAAAGATTTTTTGAATGTGGAAATTAGAAAAGAGGAATTTTATGCACTGATTCCAAATCCAATACAAGTTGTGATATCCACTAGGGTATGTGATATTCCCATGGAAATTTATAATATGTTAGAAGACTATGTTGATATTGTGTCAAGTGAGTTTCCATAGGGGATACCACCTATGAAAAGCATTAGCCATCATACAATTGAGTGCTTGGAGAAAATTTTCCTAACAATGAAGCCTATAGGTTAACTCTAATAGATAATCATAAGATCAATAAACAAGAACAATAATTATTGAGGAAAGGTTAAATATGAGATATTATGATCACATGCATAGTTCTAGTGTTAGCACTCAATAAAGGTGGAGAAATGAAGATGTGTAAAGATTCACTAGCAATCAACAAGATCACCATTAAATACAAGTTTTCATTAATAATAACATATGACTTAATGGAATATTTAGTGGATATAGGTAATTCATGAAGATAAATTTAAGTAGTAGGTATCACCAAATATGCATAAGAGAAGGTGATGAGTGAAAAACTACATTTAAAATGAATTATGGGTTATATGAGCAGCTTGATATGCCATTCAATTTGTCAAATTCCTCAAGTACATTAATGGGATTCATGAATGAAGTGTATAAGCCTTTCATCATTAAGTTTTCCATAGTTTATTTGGATGACATTTTGATTTTCAATAATTTTATAGAGAAGCATTTGGAACATATGAAGTTAGTTCTGGATAGGTTAAAATAAGAAAAATTCCTATCAATCTTGAAGACATGAATCTTCATACAAGAGGAGATAGGCTATTTGGGATTTATAATCTCAAAATATGGATAAAGGATAAATCTTGATAAGGTGAGGGAAATTTTGGAGTGGTCTTTATCAAAGGGAATTTTGAAGAAATAAGTTTCCACAGGGTGGCAAGTTTTTATAGAAAATTTATCATAAATTTCAATGGTGTATGTGCACCCATCATAAAACATATGAAGGGAGACAAAATGAAATTTCAATGGACCAATATAACAAAGATTATATTTTAGTTTTTAAAGAAAAAAGTGATAAAACATCCAATGTTAGCCTTACCATATTTTGGAAAAGTGTTTTAAGCTTATTATGATGTAAGTCGGACAACCATAGGAGTGTGTTGAGTCAGGAGGGTAAGCCCATTACCTAATTATACTATAATTTTAATGAAAATAAGAGTAAGTTATTGATATATGACCAAAAGTTATATACAATGGTACAAGATCTCAAGAAGTGGTAACACTACTTGATGCCGAAGGAGTTCATTCTATACATGGATAATCATGCATTGCAATTCATAAATAGCCAAGGTAAGCTAAATAAAGGCATATGAAATGGGTAGAATTTATCTAAAGCTATTATTTTTTTATGGAACATATATGTGAGAGTTATAATAGAGTTGTAGATGCTTCAAGTAGGTGAAATTTGGTTGTAAATGAGCTCAAGGTAGAGGCCATTTGGTTTTAATAAATTAAAAAGCTATATGAGGAAGACTTGGATTTACAAGATGCATGGAAAACATGTACAAATTCATATACTATAGATAGAAATTTATGGTTGGAGTACATGATTCAATATGTATTTTTTTCAAGGGAAAGAGGTTATACATACCTCAGGGTTCTATGAGAGAAAACCTTTTGATACAAAATAACATTAGGGTTCTATTTGGTCATTTTGGGTCTAATAAGACTTTAGCCTAGATGACTAACAAATATTATTGGCCTCAGATGAGTATGTATGTGAAAATTTTAGTGCAAAGGTGTAAATTTTTCTAACATGCTAAAATTAAAATTCAAAATTATGGTTTGTATTAACCATTATCCATTCCAAATAAACCATGGGATGCATTGTGTATGGACTTCATTCTTAGATTACCAAAAGTGGAGTGAGGTAATTATTCCATATTTTTTAGTTTTTATATATTTTATAAGATAACTCACTTTTTAGCATGAAATAATACTAGTGATGTCATGCATATTTCAAATTTGTTATTTCAATAATTTGTAAGATTACATGGGTTACCAAGGATTATTATATTAGATAGAAATATAAATTTTGTTGGCCACTTTTTGAGGATGATATGGAAGAATTAGGGAACAAGATTAGATTTAGTTTAGCATATCACAATGAAAAAAATGAAAAAGTGGAGGTTATGAATCAGAGTCTTGGTAACTTGTTGAGATATTTAGTTGGAAACAAGCCCAGATAGTTGGATTTGATGTTGGCACTAGTTGAATTTGCTTACAGTGATTTGATAAATTGAAGTACAGTTTTTATTCCTTTCCAAATTGTGTATAAGAGAATCCCTAGAGGTATATGTGATTTGAGGAGTACATATGACATGATTAGAAGAGGAGTAGAATGTTAATATTGTGCTCAATCTATGCATGATGTGCATATGAAAGTTAAGAGAAGACTTGAAGAGAGTGTTGAAAAATATAAGAAAGATGCTGATATGTCAAGGAGAGAGTTAAATTTTGAGGTTGGGGACTTGGTTTTGGCACATTTTCACAAGGAAAGGTTTATGAAATGTGAATATAACAAAATTAAGTGGACTAGTATTAGGGGTTTTAAGATTTTAAGGAAATTAATAGCTAAATATTTTTAGATTGAGTTATCAAATGAAGTAGGTAATTCACATATTTAAAATGTAGATCATTTGTACCCATATGTTGAGGGAAAAACTAGTAAAATAATGAATTTTTCAGTTAGGGATTGGAGAGAGAGATTTCCAAAAGCAACCAAAAAGGATATGGAATCAATTATGGACATTTGGGTTGGCAAGAAGATAAGGGACCATAAGTACTTAGTCAAGTGGAAGAATGGAGTAACTAAAGATGCAACTTAGATAAATACATCTAAAGTTGAAAAACATGGTAATAATATAGATGATATCATAGTGGGTCCATCAACAAGAGCTCATGGACATTTTTATTATTATGGGTGTTTGATGAAGGAGCATCCATGATAAGAAATATTGCATCATCCATAATGTGTGTGTTGATCTAGTAGAAATAAGTTGATTTTTTATTGTCTTTTGGTTTTTTTTTTAATTTTTTGTCAATTTTAAATAAGTTATAAATATTTAATTATGTATACCTTCTCAAAATGACATACACTTAGCCCAAAAAGTTAATCTAGAGTTCCAAAATTTAAGTTCCTTGGATTTGTAATTTTACCAACTAGTTTATTTTGATCCTCCTATGTCATTAGTTCCCAAAAAAATATTGGAGAGTTGTCAGTGATCTCATGGTGATGTCATATAAGTTTCCTTTTGAGTGGATGAAGTGCTTTGATAGCCTAAGTAACAATGACAAAGTGTGCAATGTGCTTGTCCTAGTGGGCTTAAAGGAGGCTTGGTTGATCTTTAGTTTTGACATGATTAGAGAAGTTTAGGGATTTTTATGGTGATTTTATCATGTAAAATAGGTCCATAATATGTTATCTATGATTTGAGATCTTGTGTGCATAAGTGGAATTCATCTGGTAATCCATAGTTTTCATCTAGACATTTTGGTCTAGTGGCAAAAAAATTGAGTAGGCAGTTTGATGACATCACCATTGCCACATGGGAATGAGTCAAGGGGAGTTGGTCATATTGTTATGATAAAATTTGTGCCTAGTTGATATGTGCTAAATCTCAAATCATGCATCAAAGTGTAATAAAATATATGAGGGTGCAAAGTTGGCTTTTAAGATAGAATTCTCTATTTTCCCATACTTAGCCAAATTTGTAAATTGGAAAGATCCGAGTAAGAATTTTCATGGTGGAATATCTTGTATGTGTGGATGTTTTAGTAGAAGGTGATCATATGGGTTATTCAATTTTGATCCTAGTTTATTTTCACTAAAATTTAGATCATGCACTGAGGCACAACAAAAGATATGTATATGCAAAGTTTGACTCCCAGACAGTTTGACTATGTTTTTCCATAGCCAAATTTGCATGTGACAAGAAAAGCTGAGTAGGTATTTTGATGATGTTATATCTTGAACATGTGAAGGTGTCAAGAGAAAATGATCATATGGGTTTGTTTAATTTTCATCCTAGTTGATTTTCACTTAAATTTAGATCATGTGATGAAGCATGTCAAAAGATTGTTAGGTTGTGGAGCTAAAAGCTTCACTGATGCAGACATTGGAGGAGGTTGCGAAGGGTTGTAGAGTGTTACTGTCGCAGGCATCGGTCAGGCCAATAGACATCGGCAGGGAGGAGATAGGAAGGCAATCGACGTCAGTCAAAAGTCGGCCGGTGTCAGCACCCCCCAGGTAGACAAGGACCGACGTCGATCACCTGTGTGGTTTGGATTGAGTGTTTTATGGGCAGTTAGCTAATGAACCAAGTGTTTGCATGTCAAGAGCCAATTTTACACTGAGAGCTATGGATCTAATTATTGTAATTAGGTGTCTAATTATTGTTTGCATGAGATCTATTTAAGAGACTCATTGGTTGTATTGTAAACTAGTGCTAGAGTAAGAGAGAAAATAAGCTCCTTCAGAGAGAAGAGAGCAATGGTGTGTTCCTCCTAGTGCCACAATACCAAGTGTGGGTGCTGGATTAGAGAATCAGCAGGGTTCTTCATGTATGTATGATCTTGGTCATCAGGTGAGCATGGCTACGATAGGAGATCTGCATGGGTAAGTAAGATCATTGATTTATAGGTGTATGTGTGTGCAAGGTCAAGGTTCATAGGTGTGCAGAACTAGATTGATTTACAAGTGTGCAAGATCAAATAGGACAAAAACACAACAGGGAGCAGAATCAAGTGGGATCTACTTGGAGTCTAGTGTGTACTTGTGGAGTGCGTGGAGCACTTGTGGAGCACTTGTGGAGTGCGTGGAGCACAGGTGTAAGGTGAACACCAACTCTGTGTTTGATTTGGGTGTTGGGACCTAGGGGAGAGACCTTTGAGGGAAGATTTACTGTTTATGCCCTAGAGGTGTGGGAGCCCTAGAGGTGTGTAAGGAAGAAGAACTGTGGTAGCCTTCTTTGTTGTATTTCCTTCTGGAAGAGTTTTAATACAAGTTGTGTATTGTCTCTCATATCATGTGTTATTTTTGAATTCTAGTTACTTGTGTATTTTGGTTAATTTATGCATATTAAGTTGCTTGGTAATCAATTGTGTGCTTTCAGTTATTTATCCCAACACGTGGTATCAGAGCTAAGGTTGCAGGGAGCAGGTTTTGTGTTTGGTTACAGGTCACTCTCAGGGGTTTTTGATCGAGTGGGAGTAGAGCAACGGCAGATCAAAGTAAGCTAAGAATGGAGGAGTTGAAAAGCATAGATGGTCACTTACAGTCTTATGGAAAGAAAGAGCAGGGAAAAGAATATTTTTGGTTGGTAGCAGATCAGCATGAAGGAACTGAAGATGCAGATGTTGCAGGGGTTGTTGCACAGGATGCTCTGGGAGGTTTCTGGGATAAAGTTGAATCTTGGATAATAGATTATGTTGCCTCTTTCCATGCAGCCCCAGGTAGAGGAGTTGGAGAGCCTTGTCAAAGAATTGGCAAAGGGGAAGTGAAGCTAAAATCGCAGGCGGCCAACACATGGGTGTTGAAGGAGGTCATGCAGGTCCCAGGTTTGGAGATGTGGCTAATTTCTTCAAAAAGGTTGGGTGATGAGAGATGCATGAGAATTCTCATAGCAGATGCACTTAAATTAGCTGGTGGTAAGAAAACATGTACTCTTTATCTACTTGTTTATATTACTGATTCTTCTTTTATTGCGGAGACGTGGCTTCGTAGGCTTGGTCACATGAGTAGGAAGGAGATGCATGTTCTTAAATGGAAGATAGATATATTTGATAGGCTTAAGAAATGGAAAGCCTTGGTGTTTATGGAGGAGATGGTGGACAGAGACCAGTGGATGGGGTTGGATACTTCTGAGCAGGGCAGTTTGGACATGGGACTTGATTTAAAGGAGCTCACGGGGAAAAAGTCATCACTCACAGGCAAACACAGGTACCGGTGTTGGCAGGAAAACTGACGACGGTAGGAGGTAAGACCAACGTCGATCATGAGGACCGACGTCGGTAGGGTTGGTAGTCAAGACAGGTGCATAACTGACGTCAGTTGGATGCAGACTGTGTGGTGACCGAGGTCAGTTACTGTAACAAATTTTGGGTGGACAACGAGCTATTAAGGAGTCTCAAATGCCCATATGGAGGACTGAAGATGGTAAGGAAGCCTCAAATTCATTGTTCCTCTTCTTTATACTAGTTGTTGACTGCAGAGCAGGAAGGATCTAGGAAACAGTGGGAGCATGGCATGGAGAGTTTGCAGGACCAAGTGGGAGATTTGGTAGGGTTTCCAGCTGGATGAAAGTATAGAGATGAATGGATACCTTAGTTGAAGAATAGAGGGAATAGACACGTGAGATGAAAGACCAGGGCATATGGTCTTGAGGACGCTGCAGGACAGTGGTACAGGTTTTGATAGTGGGATGACAAAGCATGACTTTAGTCAATGTCAGGGTAACTACTGTGGTTTGTCTTACTAGGTGGATGATGATTACAACATCATTCTATTGCTATATGTGGATGGTATGTTTGCTAGCAGGTTTGTACATACAGGGTTTTGCTAAGTTAAGGGTAAGATTAGTTCAGTGGTTTGATATGAAGAATTTGGAGCAGCAAAATTCTTTGGCATGGAGGACATGGGAGATCACAGGTTGATTTTGTCTCTAGTGGGAGCTAATGTGAATCAGGTGTTGGTGAGGTTCATTACGTAGGATACAAAATCAAAGCACACTAAGGGATAGATAGTTCAGAGTCCAAAATCGCATGAGGTCTGGTATAGGCCTGAGTTTGCCCAAGCAGTGGGTGTTGTCAGAGAGTTAGGAGCCAATTCAGGGAAGTGGGTTCTCAGGTATTTGAGAGGGACCATCAGCAGGGATTCATGCTATTCAAGGTCAGGACTTCACTACATGGGTTTGTAGGTTCGGATGTGGTAGGTTACTCAGATGACAGGAGGTACACCATAGGTTGTGTGGTGGGTTGTCTTCAAGATTGAGCTTGAAGAGGGATACAAGCCAGGAAACAAATTAGATGGGGTACAGGTACATGTACAGTGTAGCTATTTATCTCCAAGTGGGAGATTGTTAGGTTGTGGAGCTAAAAGCTTCACTGATGCAGACATTGGGGGAGGTTGCGAAGGGTTACGGAGTGTTACTGTCACCGGCATCGATCAGGCCAACCGATGTCAGTAGGGAGGAGACAGGAAGGCAACCGATGTCGGTCAGAAGTCAGCCGGTGTTGGCACCCCCCAGGTAGACAGGGACCGACGTCGGTCACCTGTGTGGTTCAAACTGAGTGTTTTATGGGCAGTTAGCTAACGAACCAAGTGTTTGCATGTCAAGAGCCAATTTTAGACTGAGAGCTGCAGATCTAATTATTGTAATTAGGTGTCTAATTATTGTTTGCATGAGATCTATTTAAGAGACTCATTGGTTGTATTTTAAACTAGTGCTAGAGAGTAAGAGAGCAAATAACTCCTTTAGAGAGAAGAGAGCAATGGTGTGTTCCTCCTAGTGCCACAGTACCAAGTGTGGGTGCTGGATTAGAGAATCAGCAGGGTTCTTCATGTATGTATGATCTTGGTCATCAGGTGAGCATGGCTAAGATAGGAGATTTGCATGGGTAAGTAAGATCATTGATTTGCAGGTGTATGTGTGTGCAAGGTCAAGGTTCACAAGTGTATAGAACCAGATTGATTTCCAGGTGTGCAAGATCAGATAAGATAGCAACACAACAGGGAGCAGAATCAGGTGGGATCTACTTGGAGTACAGTGTGTACTTGTGAAGTGCATGGAGCACTTGTGCAGTGCATGGAGCACAGGTGTAAGGTGAACACCAACTCTGTGTTTGATTTGGGTGTTGGGACCTAGGGGAGAGAGCTTTGAGGGAATATTTACTGTTTATGCCCTAGAGGTGTGTGATCCCTAGAGGTGTGTAAGGAAGAAGAACTGTGGCAACCTTCTTTGTTGTATTTCCTTCTGGAAGAGTTTTAATACAAGTTGTGTATTGTCTCTCATATCATGTGTTATTTTTGAATTCTAGTTACTTGTGTATTATGGTTAATTTCCGCATATTAAGTTGCTTGGTAATCAATTGTGTGCTTCCGGTTATTTATCCCAACAAAGATATGATTGTTCAAAGTTAGCCTCCCAAGTAGGTTTTTGACATACTTGTCTTTGTGATAGAATATTTTGAGAAGGCATTTTAATGGAAATATATCTCACACATGAAAAAGCTTCAGGAGCAGTGTGTCACATGGTTGGATTCTCCTATGTGAGGAAATCATCTGGTCCAAATTTGAGATCATGCATTGAAGTGAAAAAGAAGTTATTAAGGTTAAAAAATGGCTACTCAGACATATTAAAAGGGTCCCCATAGTCATTTTTGCACAAATTAAGGTTTGAGCAAGATAGATAGTACATGTTGTTCCAAGAAGTTAGGAAGTATCAAGATGAGGATAGGTGCATAATGTTTAGTGATTAAGCAAAGGTACAAGATAAAGATATAATGTTGAGTGGGTGTTTGTACAAATTGATCAAATGGTGAGAGTTGATTGCTAAAGACCTGACTAATCTATTGGTTAAATATTTTGTCGATTAGCATATTAATAAACAAAATAGGTGTGATCAGCCAAAGTAGGAAGATTGGTCGTCCAAATGTGTAGGTTCACCACATCAAAAGGGGACTAATCTCTCCTCTCATCAAGGGGAGGTTCCCTAAAGATATGCTATATATATATATATACATATATATATATATATATATATATATATATATATATAGACAAAAAATAATACTCAAGGGTAGGATAAACCATCCATCTCTCTTTTTTTAGAGATGATGCATGTGGATCAAAAGAGAAATCTTAGGGATAATGACAGAAAGCACTCCTCTTTTTTAAGAATTAATATTTAGCAAACCACAAGAATTTTCCTGGTAGTAATTACAAAATGTAACCAAGGACGTAGTAACCAACAAATTGAGATGTAGCACAAAGTCTCCACCTGAATTGCCCAAGAGTGAGATATGAAGGACAATGAGGCCACAAATTTGTCCCAAGGTCCTTTACACAGAAACAAAAAGAAAACACACTAAAGGCAATTATGGGGGCACAAAGTCTCTCCATAGTTGACTTCAGGACACCTTCCCGACTACTTTCACTAATTTTGCTTGTTGAATTAAAGGAACAAAAAATATATTAAGGAAAAAGACATAAGAATAGTTTCCCCAAAAACAAAGATATCATAACACAAAGTCTGAAAAGTCACTTGCTTTCTTATTCCAATAACAAAATATGATCAACAATCTGAGCTCAAAGTCTCAGTAATGCCTTTCAATTTGGGCAGAGTTTCATTTCTGATTGTCAGAGAGATATATTTTTACAATAACAAGAGAGTCCCTTATATAGCCTCTTTAAGAAAGACTTGGGAATTGTAACACATCATGTTGCATTGAATTTTGTTAAGAAGACATGCTGGAATTTAGGGGCATTTACCCATTTTCTTTTCTCAATGCAGAGAAATAGGTCATGCTATTAAAAGTTTGCATCTTTCAATGTCCACTTGGCAATCTACTTCTAAAAACATATTTGATGTGCAAATGTTTTTGATCCTTTCTCATCATTCTTCCTTTTTTGGTTAATTGAATCAGGTCCTTGAATCAATTTGATGCTCTATTCCTTTGTCGCTTTTTGCTGATCTTGGCCTTAAAGCCTTTGAATGCATTTGGGTCCATAGATTTAAACCTACAAGGATCAACGGCTATTTCATCATCGTGACTTTGACGTCCTTGGGCACATCACTTTCCTCGACAATTCCTTTAGCTTTATCATTTGAGCTTTCCCAAAGGGGACCTACCCTTAGGTCCTTGAGAAATGATCTGCTTTGGGTCGGGAAGAGCCCCCTGCAAGGGTATTTGCCCTTCGAGTAGTCTTCAGATGGCCTTCAGGATTCTTTTCTTCTGACGGGTTGCTAAGTTCTTTGGCTCTTCTTTAGGGCTTTTCAAAATCAATAGCTATTTTGTGAACCTTGAAATTGACATTCACGTACCCATCACTACGTTTGAATTTCCAATGGCTAGTTTTCCATTTTTCACTTTGATGTCTTCAGGTGCGTCACCCCTTGGGCTTTCTTCGGCTTTCCCTTGATTTGGCCTTTTTTGCTACTTGCTTCCTTCAGATTTCTTGTTTTGCATCCTCCCAAAGGGAAGGTGACCCTTTGGCTTTGGGGAAGTGTCCTTTAATTTGGCAGCTGAGAGTCCCCCACAAGGTCACCTACCCTTCAGGGTCCTTTGGCGGCCTTTTGTCTTTGAAGTCCTTCAGAGCTTTCTTGTAGACATTTTATCATAGACAAAAAGTCCATAAGAATTGTTTTGGCTGGCTTTGTCTTTGGCTTTCAAAAATTCTTTTAGACTTGTCTCCCACAGACTTTCCTAAATTTCTTCAAAATTTATGTCTGAAGGAATTCCTTTGGACAAAAGTCCAAAAGAATTCATTTCTTTCCTTGATCTTTGTGGGAGTTTCGTTTGCAGCCTTTCTGAATTCCTTCAAACTTTTTGTTCGAAGGAATTCCTTCAGACAAAAAGTCTGAAGGAATTATGCCTTTGTCTTTCGACTACCTTAAACAAAATTTTGAAAGAACTTACCTTTGCGGCTTCCTTGAAAATGACCCTTCCAAAGGGTGCTTTTGTCGACTAAGTTCCCTCTGCAAGGGAACTTGTCCTTCGGGAGGCTCTCTTGAACTTTTGCATTGAACCGCTCCTTTGAACCAAGCTTTGAACCAACCAATGAAAAGATTGAGTGAATTGAAGCATTGAACCAACTGAAGTGAACCAACTTTGGTTCAATGGTTCAATGGTTCATTCCCTTTGATTTGGCTAAGTCCTTTTGATCCTCATTGAACCAAATGCGTTGAACCTGTTGAACCTTAAACTCAAGTGGTTCAATGGTTCAACGGTTCAATGGTTCAAGCCTTGAACACTTGTTCTTTTGATTGAACTTGCTTGTAGAAGCCTTTGAACCTGACTGTAGAAGCCTTTAAACCTGACTGTAGAAGCCTTTGAACCTGGAAGTGATTGAACTCTTGCTGTTAATGTTGAACCTTCGAACCTTAAATCCGTTGAACCAAAATGGTTCAAGGTTCAACGGTTTAATGGTTTAATCCTTGCTTAGCAGCTTGCCAATGAACTCTTTTGGTTGAGCCTTGTCATTAAACCAACTTTGAAATTGCCTAAGTGTTGAGAGCTTGCTTCTTTATTGCAGAGTCCATAGAAATCAACCTGTGAAGTCCATTGAACTTGGCTTGCAAAGTCCGTAGATTTTCTTCCTAGAGAGTCCGTAGATTTTCTTTTCCTTCAGAGTCCATAGATTCAAGCCTATAGAGTCCATATATTCAAGCCTGTAGAGTCCGTAGATTTCTGAGAAGCTTGAAAAATGAGGAATTTGAATGCTTAGAAAAAATTTTGAAAAGGGAAGAGACAATTTTGGTCTATAGGACCAAAATAGTTAAAATGTTGTCCCAAAAATGAGTGATATTTTTGGGGGACAACATAATCCACATAGATTGATAGAGTGCGTTGAGTCAAAATTTCTAGATTATATGAGATGAGGTCAAATGTCAGATGCTTTACATTTAGATTTGGTGGATTATGCACTACATTTCAAACAAGATTAATAGATTGAGATTGATCCAAAGCTAAGAGGACATAAGATGCGAGGATTGTGTTCAAAGTTTAACTATGACTATTGTCATTCAAATATTTGAATTTAACATAGGGAAAAACTATGGCTCTATATTTTGTCTCTATCTTTCGATAGAAGTCAAATTTTTTTGTGTTATAAAAAGAAAAGATGAAGAGGAATCCATGGTGCATTTAATGAACCTAATTTGAAGATTTGGAAGTTTGTACAGTCAAAGATATTAATGTTTAAAATTGACTATGTTCATTCTTGTTCTACAAATGACCCAAGAAGGATATTTGATCTTATATATATATATATATATATATATATATATATATATATATATATATATATATATATATATATGTATGTATGTATATGTATATGTATATGTATATGTATATGTATATGTATATGTATATGTATATGTATATATATATATATATATATATGTATGTATATATATATATGTATATGTATATATATGTATGTATGCATGTATGTATGTATGTATGTATATATGTATGTATATATATACATATATATATATATATGTATATGTATATATATATATATACATATATGCATACATATATACATACATACATACATATATATATATACACACACACAGAGATATATATATATATATATATACATATATATACACACACACACACACACACACACACACACACACATATAGTTTCGATGTATATTAATGAATTGGATATTTGGGAGTGTTTTAGACTCCATAAAGATGCTCTATGTGGATTTTAGAGGAGTGATCAATAAATATTGAGTATGAACAATGATTAAGAAGTTGACTAAATATTTGGTAATGATGTCCCTGATTATAAGGTTTTTATTTGAGTTGATTGAGCATACGTAAAGGTAAGCAAATCTAACTGTGATCATTTGAGGATGTCAAAAGGGACATACGGAGTGGACCCATGCTTTTGGAAGTGGTCCTATGTTCTTAGTTTGTTTTTTGGTATGCTAAATGGGTGAATATGTCTCCATGAGACTTATAAGAGCTACAAGGGCCTTATTAAAAGGTGTATCTTCTTAAGGGTGACCCATAGATGTTATGACCAACCTATGAATATTGTATTGAGCTATGTATTGATTAGATAGTTGTATTAAGGTTTAAGGCATGCCTAATGGTTGACCAAGGTGTTGATTAACAATATTGCTCTATAAATAGTGAAATAAAAGATGGTGTTTTCTAGATTTGTGAATGAGAGACTGGGGAGAGATTTATAGAGACTAGTATGTCAGAGATTTGAAGAGAGAAGGAAAGTAGAGGAGAGTGAGAGTGCCCAACTATTTGGTTAATGAGTAGATAGTATTAAAGACTATGTGTATGATTTATAGGTCATGTTTATGATGACAGTATAATGTTCTTGTAGTTTAAAGTTGTGCAAAGAGATCTGAGTGTGCATATGAGGACTCTTTCAGTGAAGAAGGAGAAATATAGTGGCATGCCTATGTGAGAGGCCTATATGAGTTAGAGATAGAGTTTTTTTAGTTGTCAGATAATCAAGAGGTCAATCATCAGATGTGAAAGACATCAGTTCTAAGGTGGAAGTTTTCTTTTCAAGGAGGGTTTAAAGGAATTGATCTTCCTTAGGGACAGTTGCTCCTTGTGAAATAGGGTTTCACTAAAGACCTTTGGTCAGAAGGACTTGATAAAGTTTGTAGGCCATAAGGAATTGAATGAATAGGTGGTGAGAAGGACTTGATAATCTTAGGGGTAGGTGCTCCTTATGGAACTATTATTTCACTAAAGGCCTTAGATAAGAAGGACTTGACCAAGGTTCCTGATCAGAAAGACTTGATTAGTCTCTTGTTTGTGATCATCTTATAAGATAGTAGTCCATGTGTTTATAGGCTTGAGATTGGGTTTTATTCCCCAAGAAGGTTTACAACATAGATCTTATGTTGTGTATGTGATCTTGCATTATGTTCATTATTCATTATTATTAATGATTTATATGCTTCATGAATGATTGTATTAAATGCTTAAGTATTTGCAAGGGTTTGGAAATTGAATTGGATTACTTGGCACCACTGATTCACCCCCAGTGAATTATACCTCTAAGAAAATCTTGATATAATTTACATGTAAATTATTAATATTTTAATTATAAAAATATTGGTTGACAACCATGTTCTATGAATAGTGTCAATCACTAACATTCCAAATGGAACAATTTTGATCTATGACCCTACTCTAAGAATAGCGTCAGCTACCTACATTTCAAATGGAATAGTTTTAGATGATATCCCTATTCTAATTAAAATTGTTATCTACTAATTTTAATTACATAATTAAATCTACTTACACTATCAATTATTGATAAACATCAGAATGCTAACT
>JARHVA010002148.1:382500-432500 GCA_037957365.1 Torreya grandis
TAAAGTTTATCCTTTTTTAACAATTATAATAGCATTCCCAAATACCTTAAGTGATCTTATTTACTTTTATTGAATATCAAAGTGTCATCAAAACAAATCACTACAAACTTACCAATGTAATTTCATAGCATCGTGTTCATCACTATAATAAATGTGTTAGGTGCATGAGATAATCCAAATGTCATCACTATCCACTCATAAAATTCATCCCTAGTCTTGAATGTTGTTTTCCATTCATATCCTTCATAAATATAAATATGATAGTGTCCACTCCTTATATCAATCTTAGTAAAGTATTTTACTCCTGCAAGCACATTCATCATATCATCTAAATGAGTTATAGTAAATATGTATTGATAGTTATTTTATTGATTGCTCTACTATCCACACATCTTCCATGTCACATATTTATTTTGAGTTAGTAATGTTGGTGTTTTACATGGACTCATGCTCTCCATTTCTACACTATTTCTCACTAATTCAGTAACATGTTTATTCAACTTTGCATGTTCTATTGGAATCATCTTATAAGTTGATTGATTGGGTAGAGATTATCCAAGAAGAAAATCAATATGATGATTAAAGTCTCTCTTTATTATTAAATTATTTGATAACTCATCAAGTATAACAAATGCAAATTCCTTCAACACTTTTTTGATTTTTCTGGTATTTATACCAATTATATGTCTTCTTTCTTTATTATTAATGTATAATAACATGTCATCTTTATATTTTTGATAAATTATTTCATGGGCAACATACTTTATGTTTGTCCTTCTTTTTAAAGAGGTAATAAAAACTACCTTTGTACCACCTTGCCAAAAATTATATGTATTATTTGCTCCATCATGAATTTTATTTCTACCATATTTCCATTGCCTTTCCAACAACACATGGCATGCATCCATTGGAATAACATCTCACCATATTTACTCTATGTATGTTTTTCCTATATAAAAGTTGATTAAACACATTTTATATATTGTAACTTCAATCCATTTATTAAACCATGAAATTTGATTAGGATAAGGATGATTTTTACATTTCAAGCCTAATTTATCTACCATTTCTTTAGAAAATATATTTTCAAAAATACCACCATCAATAATTACCTTTCATATCATACCTCCTGAAGTTCACCTTGTTCAAAAAATATTTGAACGCATCCATGAATCAACACCTTATTTATTATGCATATGTTATTTGTTTGGAGATATCATTGTTTTCCTCATCATGAGATTTTCTCATATGCCTACTATTGCAAGTTTTTATTTTGTTATTATATTTTAGCCTCAACCAAATTTTATCTTAGATGATCTTCTTGCCTCCTTTATTTTTCATGATAGTGCTAACAGTCAAATGCTTTATGTCCTTATTTTCTACATCTATAACAAACATAAACTCTGTGTGCTCCATTCTATCTTCTACCACTGACATATCCTCTACCTACTTTAAATCCTCTTCCTCTTTATTGATATTCAAACCCTAATCTATTATCTTCTAATTTTTTTATACCATGGGATGATCCTCCTCTACTGGAATTAAACCCACCTCACCGCCTTACTAGAGGTGATTATCCTCCTTTTGGCCCAATTGATATTCAAAAATCCTATCTATTTTTATTTTTTTAGGCCTTAAAATCTAATTGATAAGTATCTTCCATATAAATTATTATATGCATTCTTGATTCATCTTTAATAGAAAACTTTAAACCATTTACATACCTTGTGGCCATCTATCCTTATTTTTTGTCATGCTTCACTCATATGAAAAGATTGTAAAAATCATCTATATATTATTATATAATATGATACTTTGCATTAAATTATGGAATATTATGTATAGGGTTCACATAATAGATGGGAAAAAATTTCTCCCTTGACATCTTCTCCATCTTGCTCCAAGTGTTGATCTTTTCTTTACCCTTTCTCTATTTCATTTTCTACAGGTGATCTGACCAAATAGTTGCATGACCTTTCAATTTTGATCATGCAAACTATAAATTATTGTCTTCTCTTATACTTTTTCATTCCAAAAAAATTTCCATGCTATTTAACTAGTATATCAACTCCTATGGTTTTAAACTACCTCCATACTCTGAAACTTCAACCTTGATTCCTTTGTTCCTTCCTTTTAAAGCTTGAACCATTATTTATTACATTGATGGGGGCCATTATTTTTTTCCTTAATTTTTTAAAACTTATTCATCATGATCTGTTTCTTCCTTTATCTCCTCTCCCTCTTTTCTTTGTCATTGATTTGTGAAAATTATGGTTAATTATTCCACTTGCCTCTTTAGGTATTGCATAGTTTTGTTCATTTGTGTAATTCATCCTCATCTTCTTGGCATCTTTACACCTGTTATTCAATAAAAAAAGTCTCCCATAATATAATTTCAAAATCCAATACAAATTCAAAAAGATATTACCTCCTAGAGTTGAATTTGCTATGATACTAGATGTTGAATCCACAAACTAACAAAACAAAAAAATCAATAGGTGCAATACTCAGAATTTCTTAAAACCATAATATTTATTGATTCACCTTGAATGAATAAAAAAAATTCATAAAATTATATAATTAAATCTCAACTCAAAATTGGATTTGACATGCAAAATTCAAAATCTAAAGAAAATAAAAGATCTACCTAGAGTTAACGATCATGACAATAAATAACACCTTACATTTTATAATAAATTTTGCATTCAAATTTAGAGGGCCTAAAATTTTAAGCATATCTTATAAATACAAAAGTCATGATATTATAATATTTTAAACCCAAATTCACATCCAATTACAAAGTTATATAATTTATTCTTTTTTTAACATCACTAAAAATACTATAATGTAATTTCAGACCCTTAGATGATCTCATATGATTTTTTCATTTATCTTATTTTAACATGAAGGAGATATCAATTGAGATAACAAGTCAAAATTTATGGACTCTAGAAGATAGGTCTCTGCATCAGGGTACCATTTATCTCTTTATCAAATATTACCAATATATATTGTTTGTGAAAATTATTGATTCATAGAAGCTTGAGTATTTATAGAACTAGTGTTATGAATAATTATTATATGAAAATTCACATATAAACTCTTTCATGATACATGTAAGGTTAAAAAAAAACTCTTCTATCATTTGATGTAAATATTTATGTACTACTACTATAAAAATACATTGTGAATGAATGATTTAAACATAGGTAAATAACACAAATGGGGATTATGCCCCTGGGGTTATTTGTATGATGTTTTAAATAATGTTATAATGGATATTCTATAGTAATAAATATTACATGCATGATATTGTAATTAATTTAATATAGATCATTTAATATGCAAGCATTCTAAACCTTTTTATACCAGATGAAATTATTGTTGTGGCTTGAAATTACACCCTTGTGAAAGAGTTTTTTAGGATCCTCCACTCCCAAGCACAATATGAGAACAACCCTAGGATATGGGTATCCTATAATAGGCTTGAACATCTAGAGAAGGTTGGCTTCCTTTTGATGGATCACCTAAACTAATGACTCTACTTTGAAAAGGGTTATAAAGGGGGAAATAGGGATCTTAAAAATTTAACAAGGTGATGCACCAAATTTAAATGAGACTTTCATATGATTGAACCCATGCTAGATCAATAGAAGGCAATAATAGCTTACACAATCTCACAAAACTAGCTAATTGCATAAATATTTCATAAACTAGGTTCAAAAAGAAATAATGAAAATAAAAAATAGTTCTAAGACTCACATTGATCTTGCATTAATGGTAGAAATAACACTAATTAAGATCTATAACCAACTTGAAAGCACATTAAAAAAGGTAAGTAAGAAATAAAATAGATATGGAAGAATCTCCTTCACAAGGTCATCATGCAAAAGCTTACTAAACACTAATCCAAGGTAAGAGATAAGTAAATAAAGTCTTCTATTGCGTCAAGAGGTAGTTCTTACAAATTTTGATAGGTTATAGACTTATCAAATGAGAGTCTCTTTCTCTTTAGAATTGAGAGAGAAATAATTTTATCAAAAGTGAGAGAGAGAGTTACCATGGGAAAGGAAATGGAAGAAATAGAGAAGGGGTGAAGAGAGAGGGAACACACCATCTGATATCATTAAATGAGCTGCCACCTTTCAATGAATGATCCACCATCTTTTATAAAATCAGCCCCAGTTCTCTATTGACAAGTTATTTTTTATTTGTCCCAACAGCCCCCGAATCTTCTCAAGACAAGAAAGTGCTTAAGACAGTGTCAAATCCTGTTATGAAGAAAACTTTAGAGCCCCTCAAAATATAATCAATGCTCCAACTAATTTCTCCAACTACTAGATCTCCAACTTGGGAATTTATGATATCTTTCACTTGACTTGTTTGTGGAGACAAAATATTTATACATTTAGATCTAATAGAGCCATAACCATGTCTGATTTGGGTGGCCATAGGTACCTGTTTGTTGAAGCTACAACTAGGTCAAACGATGAGAGACTCTATTGTATCTCATTTATGTCTATATCTGATCCAACCTAAATATATATCTTTACTATAGATTGAAAACCAATCTAATTTATTGGTTTTCATATAGTCATTATATCGATTGAGATCCATAGGTTGCATAGTCTTGTTTTGAACTATATTGGTTTTAACCAAACTTATTCTATCTTAGAATTATAATGGAAATAGATATTTACCATTATTATATGGTTATTTCTACTTAATGGTTTTTGACTGATCTCTAATGGAGGCATGACCCTTTAAAACATTTGCTTTTGATTCGACCTAAGTTGTATTCAACCTCTACTCAAAAAATCCTAGCTTCAAATTTTAATCTTGGCTATTAATCTTGATCTTGACTTCCTAAATTGTGCCATCTATCAACTACTCATTTGTTTTATGGGCCCTGCAATCAATATTTGTTAGTTCATGTGCTTTCACCACATGGTGTCTTTGCATTCATCTTAAGATTATTGATTTATTGACCATATGCACACCATCGATCTTAATTTACACAGCTCAAATGTGTACCATAGATTTGTTTGGTAGTTACCATGGTTATGACACTTGGTATCTTATCATTAGCTTTCAATATTTTCTAACTCATTGACTTCTCACTCACCATCAATCTGCTTTGGTATGATTAAATACACTACATTGATCTATTTGGGCCCACTGACCTTGTCAATTGATGCACTCCATTAGATATTTGTTTGAAAACCCAATATATTGACACTTGTTAGCTCCAAATTCATCCTTGGGAACTTTTTAACAAAAATGGCTATTTATCGTAGCTTTAACTTGACATCCCTATGCACATCTTCATTCTACTTATTTAACTTTGAATGTTTATATCTTAAGATAGACTCCTCATCAAGATATGAAATTTGTGAATAATGTTCAAGGCATGAAAAATATAATGTCCATGCAATCCTTTGACTCTCTTTAACCTTTCAAATGTATTTATGAAATGTGCAACTAGATTGACCTGTTTGTTTTTATATGATGTGTTGTGACAATCTGGTTCTTCTAGACTTACTCTTGTCATCCTTTGGTATATCAAAGATTTAAATAAACTTTGAGACTTCATGCCAACCTAATCATGCACTCTGAATGTCATGAACACCATGAAAACCTGTTAGATCTTCCTGACTTGCAATTCTAGACCTGTTTCAAGACTTGTTTTTCAAAGATCAATAAAGCACACTTTAAGCTTGATTAATGTGTTTTAAAATATTTATAAGTGATATTTAATATTATTATTCATTATTTGGTCACCCACTCAATCATGAAATCTATTCATCTTGTCACTCCATCCTAAAACTTCCAAAAATTAATCTATCTAGGTAATTTTTTGTATATAGGCCAAAATTGGCCAACATTTTTGGTGACATATTAGGATTGCATACCTTCTATGTAAAGACTAGTGGTCTTGGTTTGATTCATTGGGCATATTGAGTCTTCGTATTTCTTTAAGAGACTATTTAAATTTGATACAAGGTCACCCTTGATTGAAAACCTCTTCTTGAAGCAACAAGAACCAAAAGAAAAGACAACAACATGCCAAAGGCACTTATTGAAGGAAAAACATAGAACTGAAAGGAAATGTGCACAAGGCACTTAGAAGAAATCATAAAATATACTCTAATATGTTCAATAAATTACAATTGTTATAAAATACTTTAATAACAAGGCTTTAAATGAATTCTGTTGACTAGGATGGGCAATACCTCTCTAATTGGGTAAGCTAAAAAACATTATGTTTTTTTGCATCCATAGATCAAATAAATACCACTCTATAGACTGTCAAACTTGGTGTGGTTTCCTAGTTTGGCCCTATTTTCATCCTAATTGAGGACTAGATCCCCTTATTTGAAGTCCCTTGCTATGGCTCTCTTGTCAAAGGATTTTTCTACTTGAGCATGATGTGACTCTAATGTCTTCATGGAAAGGTCCCTGGTTTCTTCAAGCTCCATGAGCTCCTCCATCCTCATACTCATAGGTTCACTCTCCATCAACTCAATTTGATGTGCTAACTCTAAGTTAGGTATTTCAAGAGATATGGATAATTTTTCCTCCCTTCCATATACTAGGACATATGGAGAATCACCAAGGGAAACTTTTTGAGTCACTCTATCAGCTCATAAGGCTATCCTTAGCTTTGTATCCCCAACCCTCTGATTCTCCTCCATGGTTCTATTGATAATCCTTATCAATTTCTTGTTTGTGGAATCTATAAGTCCATTGCCTTGTGGGTAATAATTAGAGGATGTGCTAAGGTATATGCCTAGATCAGGTGCCCATTCACTTATCCTCATGCCTATAAATGCTAAATCATTATCTAAAATTATAGTAGCTAGGACACCAAACCTAGTCACTATGTTATCATAGAATTCCAACACTATTTTCACTATGCTTCCTTCAAGGAAATTACCTCCACCTACTTGGTGAAGTAGTTAGTATCTATTATCACCCATTTATGACCTCAACTAGAAGGTGGATTTATCATTATTATGAAGTCTAAACCCCATTGCATGAAGGGTTGCTCCACCTGAATTAGGTTGAGAGGAAGGGCTACCAATATTTATTTTCATGCAAAGAGTGCATACATATGACACTGTATTTCCCATGCATATGCATCCTTGAAAAGGTTGGGCCAGTAATAAATAAATCTCATCACCTTTGCTATTGTAGTTATTCAAGAAAAATGACCTCCAACAAGTCCATCATGAAACTAATCCAAAATATTTGTCACTTAATTATCACTTATGCACCTAAGTAGTACTCCATTGAGGTCTATTTTAAACAATACCCCATTAACTAATGCATAAGGAAAGGACTAAAGTTTGAAATACCTTCTCTTTGCTCTATCTAAACCTTGAGGGTATTCACCTATTAGCAAGAAATGTGTCATATCTTGGAGCAAGTTGTGAGGTGGAGATGCATCTATTTGTGAGTTATCTTATGTCACCAAGACAACTTCTTTGTCTTCTTGAAGATCATCTACCATGTTCACACATAATCCTTTACCTCTTACCAACTTGGTGAACTTAATCTCCACATCATACTCCATGACTTTGGTAATCCAACCAACTCTCTTTTCATTCAAATCCTTATTGAGGAGGAAGTCCCTCACCCCAAGATGAGACACCATAAGATAAACCTTACTATTGGAGAACATTGGTCTAAATTTTTTTTGGCTCCTCAAAGCTACAATTACCTATTTTTCTATAAAAGTGTAATTTACCTCATACCGCTCCATCCCATTGACTAAAAATTGAATTTGTTTCTTAATTCCTTCACCATTATTCTACATCAACATAGCTGATTTATTATCAACATTGGTAAAGGTGAAAAATATAAAATCCTTTGAGAAGTTAGTATTTATGAGTGAAGGTGCTTAGGAAATGGTTTCTTTGATGGCCTCAAAAGCTTCTTTACCTTCATTTTACCAAGTGAAAACTTGGCTCTTTCTTAGCATGGTAGTGATGGGTTTGAAAAAGTTTTCAAAACTAGTTATAAACCTTCTCACAAAGTTTATTTGTTTTAGGATGCTCTAAATTCCTTTCTTATGTTTAGGTAAAGACAATGCCATTATGGCACTTATTCTATCAGGGTCAATGGATAATCCCTCATTTGAGATAATTTGACCTAAAATTTTTCCTTCATGAACATCAAACACATATTTCTTGGGATTGAAAGAGATCCCATATTCTTTGCATCTTTCATAGATCAACCTTAGGTGGTATATGTGCTCACTAGCCTTCTTGGAGAAAACTATGATATCATCAAAGTAGAATAGTACCATATGATTCAAAACCCCTTAGAAAGCCATATCCATGGCTCTCTAGAAAGTTTCTCTAGCATTTGACAACCCAAGAGCCATCATATGGTAAGCGTATGTGCCCCACTTTGTGGTAAAGGTAGTCTTATACTGATCTTATGTTTTTAGCAGTACCTAGTTGTAACTTGAGTAACCATTCAAAAGAGAATTTTTCTAAACTATTAATTATTTGAAGAAGTTAATCCATGGATATTAAATGATATTGGGTTTTCAAGGAGACTTTTTTTAGATCCCTAAAGCTAACACACAACTTGATCTCCCCATTCTTTTTTCTAAAAAGTATCAAGTTGGATACCCATGAGGAATAATTAATGGGAAATATGATCTTGGATTCAATCAGTTTGGTGAGCTCTTTCTTCATAATCTCTTCTATTTTGGGGTTGATAGGTATTTACTTCTACCTTACAGGCTTGGCATTAGCCTCCCGTTCTATAGTGTGTTGGGATAATTTAGGATCAAAGACTCTTAAGTCATTGTACTTCCAAGTAAATATGTTTGCATATTCTCTACAAAGTTCTATAAAAGCATGCATTTTAGCCTTACTACTCACCTTCCCAAGATTGAGAAGTTTGTCTTTGATTATAAGGACCTTTTTCATAGTTTTCTTCATTTGTTGACATCATTGATTTATATTTTCTCATATGGTCTCCCTCATGGAAGAGACCTTCAAGGGTGACTAACCCTTTAGGGAGCTTATTATACCTCAACTAAATAATTTTATCCTCATACTGATATTGGAACTTATCCTATTTCAAAGAGGAAAACTCTGCTTCCTAGTGCAAGAAACAAGCAATATGTTTGTCATTGTCAAAGATGTACCAATGAACCTCATTATCTAGCATTGATGGTCTTACTATCACTTTGACATGTGGTTATACCTTAGTCTTTTGAAACTCTTTGGGGATATCAAATTGAGCTCCCACAACTTCTAACCTATTAGCATATCAATTCTAGTCTCTTGGCATTGCTTAAATGTCAAAGGCCTCAAAATACTCAATTAGGTCCCATACCCTATGTTTGTAGGACTTCATCAAATGATTCTTGGTGATATTTTGGCCTCTAACTTGGTACACAACAAACTCACTATCTCCATATACCTATAATTGCTTGATCCCTCTCTTACTAACCCATTGAAGGCCATGAATAAGGCTCTCATATTATGTTGCATTGCAAGATTAACTGAATTGAAACCTGTAAGAAGAGAAATACTTATCATTTTAAGGGGATATTAGCATTGCACTTTCACCTACTCCATTCTTACTCCTTCAAGCATCAAAGAATAATTTACATAACCCATTATCATCTTCTTAAGGTCTCATGAGGGATGGCATGGATTGATTCTCCTCATGCAAGTAGTAGACACCCATGTTTCTTTCCTCAACACCTTCTAAAGGGTTAACCGACTGATTGTCATTCCATAACTCATCCAACAACATGTCAAGGATTTCTTCAAGATGATTGTTTAGCTCTTGACTAACCATGAGTTCATACTCATTAATAATGGTTCAATTGATACTTATACTATCTGTCCATGGGTTTTAATGTGGAATTGTGCAATGGGATCAGCCTTGATGGACACTTTGCTCCCATATCTTGTTTTGAACACCATGTATGACCAGTTTGTTGCTAGATAACCTCCAATCTTTGCTATGAATTTTTTTGATAAGCATAAAGAAAAATGAGGAAAATCAATACATCTTGATCCACTAAAACACTAAGACATCCATGAAGGGTTAAGTTGAGGTCTTTGATGATACCGGATGGCTTGGTGGAAGATCCATTGAGTAGTAAGACTCCCTTAAATTGGGGTTCATATTTTAGGCCAAGTTGATCATCTATGGACTTTGGCATTACTGAGGTGCTAGCCCCACTATCTATTAAGAAATTATGCACCAAAGAGTCACCAATGATTATAAAAATATATAAGGGAGGAGGTTTGACCATCTTACCTAATTGCCCTTCATTAGGTCCTTTAGTTTCATTGGTGAGAACCACATTCTCCTTAGTTGGTGGATTTTTAGAAACATTGATCTTTGAGAATGATTTCTAAAGGATATCCACTTGAATAAGCATGGAAAGCATGTACCACATTTGTACACTCATGTTGGACCTTTTCATTTGTTTCACAATGTTGATGGGTATACCACCAACCTTTGGTTGTGCTTTAGGAGCTGCAACTATACTTTGAATTTTTGAGTTTTGGGGAATAAAGACATTCTCCTGGTTTTGATTCCTTGTGACATTTAAAACCTTTAGAGTAATATAGGTTGATTTGGCCTTGATATCAATGGAGTAATGGTAGGAGGCTCTTTGATTGCCTCTTAATTACCATCCATGTTTCTTCTTTTGAACCTTGTGTTAGCTACCATTGGGATATATGTTTGGCTAGAACTAGCCTACTGATTGAGTGTATAACATTCTTCTTTCTCATATTTTACCATTACAACACCTGACTGGCTTAGTCCTTCATTAGATTTTTGATCTTGTTGAGTCTCTTCTAGTTTTGTCATCATGGGCACCTCTATGCTCTGAACCATAAGAACTTGATTATACCCATAATTAGTATTCTAGTGCCATTGATCATTGAAGGCTTGGTTGAATTTAGTGTTTGGAATAAAGGATTGACCAAAATACTGATTCTAAGGCATAGTCCCTTCAGCTTCTTGAGCAACATTATTCTAAATAGGGACTAGAGTGTTAAAAGTGCTTGTGGTATTTGGGTTATAGTTTTTTTGCCTAGCATAGTTAGGCTACTCTTGGCCTTAAAAGTTTCCTTTATAGGGTGGCCTATTTTATTGATAAGATTTTTGCTAAGGCTAAAATGAAGCTTAGTAAGGCCTATTGAATTGGGCCTACTACCTTTTAACATTTATTAGTTAATTTCCCAAGGATTGAAACATGCTCTTAAGATCTTAAAAGTTTTTACATTCTTGAAAGTCATTAGAGTAACTAGTATAAGCCTTCTCTTGATTGGGTGTAGGTATAGCATCAATTATTGGTATAGGAAGAATGATGGAAAGGGGAGGAATAAAGACAGGAGGTGGTTGGATTTTAGGAAACAAAGACATTGTTGATCTAGGTGTTAGCTTGTTATCTTTTACTAGATAATTCTTTGCTCTGATTACCACCTCATAAGCATTTTGTAATGTGTTCCCTTCCATAGATTGGATCATTACTGCAATGCCACTATTTAGGGCATTTACATAGTATAAGAAGGCAAAGTTAGGGGTAGGCATAATAGAGATTGTGATCCTATCCCAAGTCTTTTGAAACCTTGTACTGAAGTTTTGTATGACTTTATGAGAGGCTTTTTTGATTGTGGTTAACTCCTGTGCAAGTGACAAATGGTCACTTTTGTCTTCAAATCTCTTACACAATGCATCTCCTAGTTGGTCCCATGAGGTAATGGAATTATTATCAAGGATTCTATACCAATCTAAGGCTTTACCTTTAAATATATGGATAATAACTTAATTTCCACATTTTCCTCATTGACATTATGAATATTGTAGAAATTGGATACATCCATGAGGTGTTTTGATGGGGTAGTAGATTGGTATCCAGTGAAATAGGGGACACTTTTAAGAGATACTATTGGAATAGGATCATATTGTTGAAGGTTTAATGGACTTTGACCATTAAAGGTTAAAAAAGGGAAATCTCTTTGAATGGCCATGGTTATGAAAGGGTTTAACAAAGATCTCCTTGTAGAGGTG
The DNA here is from genome assembly GCA_037957365.1 of Torreya grandis. Taxonomy (NCBI): domain Eukaryota; kingdom Viridiplantae; phylum Streptophyta; class Pinopsida; order Cupressales; family Taxaceae; genus Torreya; species Torreya grandis. Next base: position 394,564 of record JARHVA010002148.1, read on the forward strand.
AACCTTGAAATATGCTTAGGAATAAAGTTGCCTTTATATGGATGTGTATTAGCAAATCTCAATCTTTTTACTGAGTTTAAAGGAAATTAAATGAATTTAAAGGGAATATCTATATAAATTAATCTTATAGTCACCTTTGGCATGATATGTAGACACTTATCTACTACTAAAATGTAAAATATTTCTTGGAGTCATCAAATATTGTTGCATGAAAGCTATAACCACTACAAATTCATAAAATTAACATCAAAATTTGATCAATCTTCTTCTTTGAAGTCCCACTAGGTGTGCCATAAAATATTGTATAAAATATATAACTACTATGAATTTATCAAGATAGCATCAAACATTGATCAATCTTCTTCTTTGATGTCCCACTAGGCATGCCAAAAACTATTGTATGAAAGCTATTAGTGCTATAAATTGATCAAGCCAACATCAAACATTGATCAATATTATTCTTTGATGTCCCACCAAGAATGCTAAAAACTATTTTGGCATGAGATTACACCCTTGTGGAATATTTATTTAGGTTCCTCCACTCCCAATCATAATATGGGAACAACCCCAGGCTATGGATATCCTATAGAGTTAAACCTTTGGAGAAGGCCAGATTCCTTTTGATGGATCACCTAAACTAATGATTCTATTTAGAAAAGAGTTAGAAAGGGGGAAATAGGGATTTTAAGAAGTTAACAAGTTGATGCACCAAATTTAAATGAGGATCTCATATGCTTGAACCCACACTAGACTAATAGAAGGCAATACTAGCTTACACAATCTCACAAAACTAGATAATTGCATAAATATTTCATAAATTAGGTTCAAGAAGTAATAAATGAAAACAAAGAGGAGTTATAATACTCACATTGAACTTGTAGTAATGGTAGAAATAACACTAATTCAGATATGTAACTAACTTGAAAACACCTTTAAAGAGGTAAGTAAGAAGGATAATGGATATGGAAGAATCTGCTTCACAAAGCCATCATGCACAAACTTACTAAACACTAATACAAGGTAAAATATAGGTAAATAAATTATTTTATTGCATCAATAGGTAGTTATTACAAATTTTGACATGGTCTGGCCTTATCAAATGAGTCTCTTGATCTTCAAAAATGAGAGAGAAATAATATTGTCAAAAGTGAGAGACAATTACCATGGGAAAGAAAATGGAAGAAATAAAGGGGTAAAGAGAGAGGGAGCATGTCATCTAAGATAATTAAATGAGCTACCACCTTTTGATGAATGCTCCACCATCTTTTATCAAATCATCCCTATTTTTCTATTTACAAGCTATCTTTTATTTGTCTTAATAGCCCCCGAATATTCTCATTGGCTGAAAAATATACTAGAAGATAAGAAGGTGCATAGGATGGTGTCAAATCCTATTATGAAGAAAACTTTAGAGCCCCTAAAAATCTAATCAATGATCCAACTATTTTCTCCAACTACCAGATCCCTACCTTGGGACTTTATAATATCTTTCACTTGACTTGTTTGTGGAGACAAAATCTTTGTATCTTTGGATCTGATAGAGCCATAATCATGTTTGCTTTGGGCAGACATAGGTACTTATTTATCAAAGCTATGAATGTTTTTAAGGATGAGACATTCCATCGTATTTCATTTATGTCTATATCTACTCCAACCTAAATATAGATCTTTAATATAGATTGAAAACTAATCCAATTTATTAGTTTTCATATAGTCATTATATCGATGGAGATCCATAGGTTGCATAGTCTTGTTCTGAACTATATTGGTTTTGATCAAACCTATTTTATCTAAAAATTCCAATAAAAATAGAGTTTTACCAATAATAAACCTAGATAAATGGTTGTGTCTACTTATTGGTTTCTGATGAAGCTCTAATGGAGACATGAACCTTTGAAACATTTGCTTTTGGTTTGAACTAATTTGAATTTAACCTCTACTCAAAAAATCTTGGATTTGACTTTTAATCTTGGCCATTAATCTTGATTTGAGCTTCCCAAATTGTGCCATATATCAACTCTTCATTCATTTTATGGGACCTACAGTCAATCTTTGTTAGTTTTTGTGTTTGCACCATATGTCATCTTCATATTCATCTTGATCTTATTAAATTATTGACCTTACATGCACTATCACTCTTATTTTACATGGCTCAAACATGCACTATTGATTTGTCTAGCAGTTTTCATGGTTATGACACTTGGAAGCTTCTCATTAGCTTTTAGGATTCCCTAACTCACTGACTTCTTGATCACTGTCAATCTACTTTGGTACGATTAAACACACTCCATTGATATATTTGGTCCCACTGGCCTTGTCAGTCAGTGTGCACTATTATATATTTATGCAGGCACCCAAGGTATTAACACTTATCAGCTCCACATTCATCCTTGGTAACTTTTGAATCCAAATGAATATTTTTAATAGCTTTAGCTTGACATCCTCGCATACATCTTCATTCTACTTGTTCAACTTTGAATGCTTATATCTTGAGATAGACACCTCATCAAGATATGAAATTTGTAGATAATGTTTAAGGCATGAAAAACATCATGTCCATGTTATCTTTTAACTCTGGTTGATCTTTCAAATATATTAATGAAATGTGAAACTAGATTGACTTGTTTATTTTTGCATGATGTGATATGATGGTCTGGGTCTTCTAGACTTGCTATTGTCATACTTTGGTCTATTAAAGCTTTAAAGAACCTTTGAGACTTCATGCCAACCTACTCCATGCACTCTGAATGTCATGAACACTATGTAAACCTACTATATCTTCCCCCCTTGAAACTCTATACCTATTTCAAGACTTCCTTCTCAAAGATCAATAAATTACACTTTAATCTTACTTAAAGTGTTTCAAAAGCTTTAGAAGTGACATTTGATCTTATTCTTCATTATTTGGTCACCCACTCAATTAGGAACTCTATTCAACTTGTCACTCCATCCCAGAACTTCCATAAACTAATCTATCTGGGAAATTTTCTATATGTAGGCCAAAATTGGCCAATAATTACTTTTGAGTAAAATAATTAATTAATTAATTATAAGATGAATATATATTATAATAAAGCATGTGCATGCATGCACACATGCGAGTGTGCCATTATTTTTTCTTATAAAATATAATAATATAAGGAAATTGAGTAAGCAAATCTATAAATCCTAGTACAATAATTCTTCCTTACACATCTATAAGGAATAATTAGAGTTATATAAAATTAAAAAAGTAAAATAATAAGGATTTTTACCTAAGAAGTATCCTTTTTTGACCTTCCATGTGAATTTTAGTGATGAGCCCATAAAATGGCTCATTCTATCTAAGTAATTACCTATTTTAATCCCTAAAATTCTTTCTTTTGACTATATTTGGATGTTTATAATATAACTTATTTTTAATTCAAATTAGAGAATGAGTTATTTACCTTATTTATTTTATGCAATTCATTGTTACTAATTTTACCATTTTGTTCTAACATTTTCATGGGAAAGCCACCAATTTTTTGTCTAAGTAATTCATAAATATGTACTATAGTCTAAGACCATGTTTTTAATAGTAAAAAACTAATAAGGACAAACCCAACCTGGATCCAGAGATCACTATAAAATCACCAGTCTAGCTTTGAAGATCACTAGTATGGCACTAGAGACCTTCAGTCAGCTTGAATGGATCACTTGAAGAATAGTATGTTTCTAAAAGGATGTGCATACAAGATTTTAATAAGTATGATACATTTTTGGAAACCATTTTGAAGGTTATATATAGACGTTCTATAAATAGTAATATATATTTATAGTTATTGTATTTATGGAATTTTTTTATAAGTGACTATAAATACTATGTTTGACTCTGCTAGCTAAATGTGATCAAATGGTTATATATGCAAAATAATTTAAAACCAAAAACAAATAAGGAATCATGAAATAAATTAATTCCAACACATTCCATCGATTTTCCTTTGAAAGTGGAAAGAATGTTATGATATTGTTAGAAAATAAGACAAGATCTTAGTTAAAATATGATCTTGTTAAGTTCATTCTCTATCTTTAGATAGTTATTGCAATACATGGTAATATATGAACACATCCTTTTGATTATAGAGGGAGTATATGAATAGATTATTAAGGCTTGAATAATTTGAGCATCATTATTTCTAATATTGTAAGCAAGTTTCCAAAATCAATTATAAGATAATTTCACGAATTTTATGGAAATATAAGACTATTACAATCTTCTTATTAGGAAGATCAAGGACCCACTCAAATAAAGAATAAATACCCATTTGGTATTTATATTTTATTCATGCATTGTTGTGTAATCTGAAGTTTGTTATTCATTTTTATGGAAAATGTTGTTTTATATTTTTCACCTATAGGACTATGTGTTAATTTGTGTTCAAGAAAAACTAGTTTCAAATTCCAAACATTTAATTTCCCAAGAATTTATCATTCTAGAAACATAGATTAAAAATATATTTACTTTTCATGCAATTTCCATTTTAGTAAAATGATTAAAGTGTGTTTACTTTTTATGAAATTTCAATTCCAACAAACTAGTCTAAAAGTATGTTTTTCTTCTCAAGCATTTTCAATTCAACAATTGTGTTTTATTTTACAAATTAATATATTATATTTGAATTGAAGAGAGTAGATTACAACCTTAGATTAAATGATATACAAACCATTCCCCTAAAAAAATGGTTAGTTATAAACCTTTGCATATCCTATTACAAACATTCATTGGACACTATCCAGATCAACATGACATATATCAAATAAATGAAGAGGACAAAATGAACCTCATAATTTTTGTTATCTTTTTTGAGGATTTTTTAAGAGTTAATAGGGTTTAATAATTCAAAAAATGATAGTAAATTAATAAGTAATTCCCATAACTCAAGAAATTAATGAATAGACAAAGATATTCAAAGGGAATATATATTCCTAAAAATAACCAACTAAACATAAGTAATAGTAGGTCATATAAATAAAATGTATTAGTAGACCTTATATGAAAGGAACTTTAGATTATTGATGAGGAACCACAACTAGCCTCACTTAAACTTGGGAGTTTTCCCCATAGGTAAGTGCATCCTTCCAAAAGAAGCAATCAAGACTAAAAAATATTGTAAACCAAAGTACTAAATCTTAATCAAGTAGCCTTCCAACCAATTTTGATGATTCATAACCTTTTAGGAGAATTTTTTACAACATATATTGGGAATAAATGAGAGACAACATAGTTAACATAATATATCCCCAAGTTAGTGCTAAAGTAGGTTGAGTTCCTCCAACAAAAAAAACCTTTACCTATCATATTATCCTAGATCTAAATGAAAATGATCCAATGAAAAACATATCCCCATCAATATTACCTAATTTTAGTGGAATTTCAAAAAAATATCCCAACCAATTTTTATTTGACTTTAAGATATTATGTTAGACCTATGATTACAAAACTGATAATGAAAATTTGAAATTATTTCCTTCAACATTCAATGATTCATCTATGAGGTGGTTCATGGGATTATAACCAGACTCCATACACACATGAGATGAAATCAAAAATGTATTCTTGGATAAATATTGAGATTACTATAGGGTATGAGATATAAAATAAAAATAAGTGAAAACATGGAAGACTATCTTAACCATTTTATTTTTGTCCTTAGAAGGTGTGGATATGAATTGGGTTAATAACTACACAAAATAATTTTATTGAAAGGATTGGATGATGATGTTCATGAATCCTTTAATAATATGGGAAAAAGAGATTCAAATAATCTTGGTCTCAATGATATTGTTAAATTATGTAGGAATTACTCAAGGACAAACGCTGGTATTAGGAAACTAAAAATAATAAAATGAATTAATGAGGTAAGTCAACTCATAAAAGAGTTTTTAAATAGTAAAATAGACATCTTAGTACACCTAAACACCAAATTAGATGGGATATAGGCAAAATTTAATACCATCACTGAACCTTTAATTATGTATTTCCCAAGATTTAGTTTAAAACATGCCCTCTGAAATTATCCTCTTAATAAAAAAAATATATGTATGGTCTTTATGATGAAAATGATCATAATAAAATAAATTTTAGTCTCATTCATGTCATCAAAAATAAACTATAATAGAGTACCCAGCCTAAGAAATATCTAAATTATATCTCATAAAGAAAGAGAAAAAACTTTGTTACCATCACAATCCAAATTAGTTTGTAACTAGAGCTCCTTTCAATCCATGGGCAATGTCATGGGTTAGACTAACACATACATAATAGTGAGGACCCCCAGATTGGTCTCGATAGGAGTGTATACGACATCATTCTTAGATGCCACAATATAATAAAGAACCATGTAGTCCTTAATAGAATCAACATGGGTACCTCAATAGACATTCAATCATCAAAGGAGGTTTCCACCTCAATAGGATTTGATTCTTGCTCTTACCATCCAACCCCTACAATTTGAATAAATAAATCAACCATATTTAGCTACCCAACCTATGATAAACCTTAAGAATAGATATGTAACCCTTATCTATGGTACAAAATAAGAAATAAATATATGCGTAAAAGCCATAAATTGTAATAATGTTCAGCTACATTCATGAAGAACATTGAACAACTTGTATCCTCCAACCATCACATAATTTCCCAATTAGAAGAAAGAACACATAATTCCTAATGAACATACCAAGTACAAATAGAATAAATAGGAGAAAGAACAAGCTTAGGAAACAACTCCTCCTATTTCTTCTTCACCAATACCATTTCTTGAAAGGTTCAAATAAACAAAAAATAAAAGTGAAGTTGACTTAGTCTAAAAACTAAATAAACTAAGCATTAAGATACCACTGCTACAATTCCTAAGAGACATCAATGAGCTTAATATAATTATCAATTAGCATTCCAAAACCATATAAGTATATGGAAATATTGATGACATATTGGTAGGGAAGTTGCTTCTACCAAAGTATGTAGACCCTACAAGTCCAATAATCATAGTAACCATAGGAAAGAATAAATACCTAACATGTTAGTGGACATAAGAGATATTATAAATGTAATGACATCAGGCACATTAAAATCACTCTTCCTAATTGGTGTACAACCAACTAATACAATATTATAGATGAATGGCCAATCAATTTACAAACTAGAATGGGCTATATAAGACATCTTAGTTATGATAGAATATTGGAAATATCCTATAGACTTTATTGTACTCGAGCTAAAGAATTAAACATTGGGTTATCCACTGATCTTAAGAAGTCCATGGTTGGCCAAAATTGTATCTATAATACATTAAAATTCTAGAGATATGAAAAATTCAAACATATTGAAAGAAAAAATATCTTTATATCTACCTGTAAAGCCATCTCTAGAGTCCTCATATCACTTATGGGTAGATAAACCTTAGAAAAATGGTAATATTCTATCTTCTCTAGTAATAAGGGAAATTAAAAATAATTCAAATGTGTTATAATAAGAATTAATAAATTATATGGAGGTAGAGAATTTGGTTCTTTAAATCACCATTCTAATTCTGAAGACTACCAATCTAGCTCCAGAGACCACCAATATGGCTCTAAATATCACTAGTATGGCTCCAAATATCACCAGACCAATGCCAAAAATTTCCATACCATATGTATAAGGTTTTAAAAATATTTTTGAGGAAATTTATGGTGAAATTTTTTATCACACATCTCTCCAACTTAGTATTGTTAGTTGGGCATATAATAGTTTGGGATTCTCCCTTTCAACTTTTCATTGCCCATTAACAAGTGTAATTTCAGAAGTAGAGTCATTCAAAGATATAACCACCTTATGCATGTTACAAACTTATCCTTTTCCCTTGATATCCTTGATGAGTAAATAAATTCAATCTATCTAGGGACAAAACAAATTACAACCCCACTAGGTAAGATGTTGAATGGCAAATAGTTGGTTAACTGATGAACAAGAGATCAAAGTATTTGACATTTTTAAAAGTCATAAAAAATGTTTTTCTTGGGAATATAATGATATGAAATGAATCTATATAAGTGTATATACACATCACATATATACTAAAAACACCAAATAATTTAGACAACCTCAAATAAGGATAAATCTATCATTAAGAGACATGGTTAAAATTGAAATTGAAAAACTATTATAGGTAGGATTCATATATCCAATTTTAGATAGTCAATGGGTTTCATATCTATGAATAATAATAAAAAATATATTTCAAATGGATTATATATATATATATATATATATATATATATATATATATATATATATATATATATATATATATATATATATAATAGGGAACTTAAAAAATCCATCATGAAAGATTATTTTCCCCTACCCTTAATTGACCATGTAGACAATCTAGCTAAGAAAAAGTATTTTTCCTTATAAGATGGATTTAGTGGGTATAACCAAATAAGAGTAGCTCTTGAATAAAAGGGTAAAACCACTTTCACAAATCCTTGGGGAAAATTTTAATATATAATTTTACCCTTTGGGATGTGCAATGCCCTAGCCACTTTCCCCAAAGAGTAGTCCTTGTTATATTGATCTCACTGATGATTGTGTTGAAGTATCCATGAATGATTTTATAGTGCATGGAAACTCATTTGATGAAGCATTATAAAAAATTTAAAAGGTATTAACTAGGTGTGAACAACATAAATCATCCCTAATCCATGAAAAATATATGATGATGTTATATCAAAGAATTATCTTAGGTTATCATATCTTAGTCCAGGCAATGACCTAAAAAATATTTAAGTCATTTCATAGTTTACTACACCTAAAAACCAAATTGATATAGAGATATTCCTATGTCATACAAGATATTATAGGTTCTTTATTGAATATTTTAGTAAAATTGTTAATTCCTTTATTTTCCTTGTTCACCAAAGATGGTGAATTTGTATGGATTGACAAATGCTAGCAAGCTTTTGAAACAATAAAGGAGATGTTAATTTTTGATATAGTCTTAAAAGGACCCAATTAGGAGAAGCCGTTTCACATACACATTGATGCCTCTAACAATTCTATGGGGGAAGTCCTTGGGTAGAAAGATGAATAAGTTAAGATGTATACTATCTAATATATTAGTAAAAACTTAACTCTTACTTAGATAAACTATACAACATATAGTAATCTAAAATGTCACTTGAGTTCTAAGAGTGTTACTTGAGACCACTCATCCCTAACTTAGCTCTAGACATATTTTAGGGCCTATTTATACACTTATCCAAATTTTGTATGGGTATTACACATCCTTAGACATCTCAAAATTAGTCCTAGACCCTTCCTTAGGCATCTAGGCCCTTAGTAACCTAGGTTATGCCACCTAGACATTAGCTCTATCACTAGACACTAACACCATGACAATAATGTCCTAGGTGTTCTCTTTTTTAGCTCCAATAGATATATTTTCAATCCTAAAAACACCTAGGGTTGGCCTAGACCTATTCAAAACCCCACACAAGCAACAAAACAATATATATATATATATATATATATATATATATATATATATATATATATATATATATACATGAATTTTAGCCCTTTATTAACTAAAAGGAAATCAAATGCAAATACAAACAAACAAGCTCATAAAAATTTGTGTACAATAAGGGTTATTAATCCTTATTTTGCCCTAATTATGCATACAGTCATCTATAACCCTCCTAAGATTAGAATACATAAATCTATAGTCTCAAGCCTCACTCAAAGAACTCAAATTAGAATTCATATTAGCTTGAATAGAACTACATCAAACATGATCCCTCTTCAGAGTATTGGTATGTAGGAAACTTTCATCACAACAGGGTGTTGAGGATGTCTAACCTACCTAACTAAAACCACACATTTACTACTTGTGCTAATAAAATTATCTAATCACATCAAGGTCTAGGGTTTCTATACAAAATCATCCAAAACATGTCATAGACAATGAATCATGGTTTTTCTATACAATAACAAGCTTGGTAGACCTAGACACATGATTGCAAAAGTACAGATCAGTTCCTACACAGTGGACATTAGTGACAAAAATAGACACTAGTGCCATAAAACTAATGTCCAAGGTAAGGTGATATTATCTAGGAGGGTTTATAACACCTATACCTTATTTTTGACACTTAGAGTAGTTTATGTACTAGTTTTTAACTTCTAGATCCTTTGTTTCAGGTAGTTTTTAGCTAAGTATTCATTTGTGTCCATTGATATTATTAGAAATATTATATTAGTTAAATTATTTAACAAATTAATTTATCTCAGTTATTTCCAAATCAATGGTTGTATTTATTGCATATTTTATACCCTAATTTATAGTACTTAGAACTTTTAACAACCTAGGGCTTAAAATCCATAACCCTAAAAGTTAAATGATAATTTCATGAACCTAACTTACTTTGAATAGTGTAAAAACCCTAACCCTAGACTAATTTTAGGGTTTATGTTTCCATTCTTCTAGAACTCAAACTCAAATTCTAGATCCTTATATTTTCTAATTTATATTTTTATCTAATCATGAATAATAATGATAGAATATGTTCACCACATTCTAATGCAAACTTTTCTAGTTTCATTTACATGCTTGTTTCCTTTCATTTGGAATCAATACAAAGAAGATATGCATATCAAATACATACATGATGTCTTATATCAATTAAAATATAGTTTATTGGAACTATTACATAAATATAATACCCTAACAACCATGTTTCAAGTTTCAATGTCATATCTTATGCACAGGAAAGAATCTCCTTCTCCTCTTCATCTCCATGTGGGTGATAGCTACTTTGCCTCTAATCAGGTCCATGTTATCACTTCTCCACAAGATGAAATAGTCTATACTATTGTTACAAATTCACATACTCATCCTATCCACACCTACATCTCTTCTCTGTAGGGTGTGTGCCTACATGTTCAATTAGAATTAACTAGGGTTTGCACTTGTAAGACTCTAAGGGATAAAATTATCAATATGATCAGGTTTGTTTCAAAATTACAAACTTAGAATCAACTATTACATGAAAAGATTAAAACATTGTAAAATTAGATTATGAGACAAAAGCCTCCGTGGCACACTAGTGTCAATCATGTATATGCATCTTCACCTTGTCAATTTGTGGCAAGAAATGTTATATATAAAAATAATAAATCACAACAAAGTGAATACACAAATAGTGATTCAAAAAATATTCAAATATCAAATAGAATTTCAAGTGAGATTTTGAGGTAAATGATTAAATATAAGTTTATCAACCTACCTCCTCTACATACAATGAGGAGATCCATATATTATTATGCATATCATAAAATGCATGGGCACCACATTGATTCAAGTTTAACATTGAAAAGGAAAATACAATAGGTACTTGATACATATGAATCAAATAATGACACATCATCCAAACCACATACAATAGTATATGTACACATTCAAAAAGTATCAAATTTTTAAATAGTACAAACGTGGTTACCAAAGCATAACCTAGAGCAACAAAGGTTCACAAATCACAATTAGAGTAAGAAACAATACAAGCATAGGAAAAGTAAGTAAAAGATACAAATATACCTCTCCATAATATGGTCCAACTTTTGAAGTAGTATGGGTTTGGTCAACAATATTTACAACATTTTAATTATCATGGTCAAGGTTTGGGCGAGCATGCTTAAGGCATCACTACTCCTACTCTAGTAGTTGATAATGTTGGTCAACAAGGTTTGGGATTTATCGAACATACTAAGATAAATCATTCTAAATATAGTTTATTAAGGCAAAATATCAAGATATAAATGTCACATTAAAAAATAAATAACCATATAATTTGTAAAGTCAAAATGATGATAAGCCAACAAGCATTCTCAAAAGAGGATTGTTAGGTGATTTTTAGCCCACATAGCAAACTTGTAGAAATGCAGTACAGTTTCTAAGAGGTACTAATGTAGAGAAAGAAGTATAACTCCTGATTGATCAAATGTTCAAATGGATTGGATAAAGTTCTAGATGGAATGAGTGGTCCAATGGTCTCACATTGATCACAAAGCTTTTGAAACACTTTAAACTTGACTAAAGTTAATTCTAATTAATCCACAGGTCTAACAAAAGGATCCAAATAGGTCTTCATGGTGATCAATGAAATTCAAGTTTAGGAACAAACTTTGTGAAGCCAGACCATCATTAGGATGTCATGAAGAACCAGATTGGATAGCTTGCTTGTGCAATTTATAAATATGCTTTAAAATCTCACGTGACCAAAGGAACATGCATGATCAAAGTTCTTCATGCCTAGAACATGCTTTGCAAGTTTCATGTCTTGATGAGATTACTATATCAAGATTTAAGTCCTCAATATTGGCCATGTAGAGCAATACGTTCATGCGAGCATCAAATTCAAACTATGAGAAATAGCCATTTATATTCAAATAATTAGTGATAGACACACAGATGTCATGTAAAACACATAGGTCAACTTGCTTGAATATTTTGTAAACACACTTAAAAAGCTCTCAGAGTCAACAAATCAAGTGGGCACAATATTTTTAGTATCAAGAACATCTCCTACAAATTTGGTGCTTCTGTGACCTTTTTGCTTCCAGATATAAGCCTTAAAAGTTGGTCAAAAAATGGGATATGTTCATAAAAACATCAAAATAAAGCTACTAAAAAAAACCCATTTGATTCTAAAAAGTGACGATCACATAAAATCCATTGATGATCATGTGGATGTATTTGATGTTCATGCGAATGTCATAATAAACCTCAACTAAATCTATAGTGTTCAAATTATGATGGGCACATGAACATAAATGATGGTATTATGGATGTATTTTATGGCTGTGCAAATGTCAAACTTAAGACATAGTAAAAATATATTGTGATTTAACTTTGATGATTGCATGGATGTCAAATACAATTACATAGATGTCAAATGATGGGAGTGCAGATGTAAAATTTGAGCTCGTGAAGTATTCATTTGATTTTAAATAAAGGATCCTTCCAAATAGATCTAATGGATAGTGGTAATTCATGCCAAAGTAGATCAATGGAGTGATATGAGTCAAGGGGTCAATAGGCTAAATCAACATTCAATATCTAATGAGAAGGATCAATCTCAGGACATTTTTGATGTAGGTTGATGGGGTATATTTTTGACCCAAACAAGGCTAATGCAAGGAACAAAACTTGATCATGGACTCAAATTGAAATAGAACGGGACAAAGCATTACCAATAGAGTTATATAGAAGAAAAATAAGACCTTCAAACCTAATGAAGATCAAGGGTTGATATCTTGTCATCAAAATAGGAACCATGCATTGAATAGAGTATCATTATTATATTGACTATAATAAAACCAATCTAAGATTGGTTTTCATTATATAAAAAGGACCTATGCTTATATATTTAGATTAGGGTAGATACAAACATGAATTAGATATTATGGAAGGGCTCTCATCTTTTGACATAGTCATATCTTTGACAAGTCATTGTCCAAAGCAAATGTGGCATAATTCTATCAATTCTACGACATAGTCTTCATTAGAAAATCAAATAGATAATTACATGGAGTTAAAATAAGGACACTAGGTATATGGATAAAGACAATGAGCATTCAATTATTTTATATATTTTGTTCCATATTGATAAGGTCATGAGTCAGCATCCTTGAACTTGTGCTAATAAATCACATTTTCCTCTCTCTTTTCCTTTTTATATAAATGTTCTAACTTCTACCACAATTAGAACTCTCAAAAAGTTTTAGAAAGAAATCTTTGACATTTTAGAGAATAAAATCTAATGCTTTGGCTTCCTTAGGCTATGCCAAAATTTGTATTTTAACACCTTTTGATGCAATAAAGACTGAATTCCATTATTTTGCAAGTTAGATTGAAGTGTGTTCTATGAACTCATGTGATGTGGTTAAGTGAATACATTTTCCTTGTCTATGTTTGGGTTTTCTCACATTCATAAAGTGATTAATAGTTCCCATAGGTCATTCTAAGTACAATCTATAGTTTATTGTTTAGCTTGAAAGTGGATATCTACCCTCACATGCTAGTTTGATAACTAATTAATGCCTTATTGTTAAATACTTATGTGGGACTAATTTTCTATGGTCTTGAATGTGTTTCATAGTGTGTTTTGTGAAAATTATAAGTGTTCCAATTACTGGTACATCACCTCATTTTATATGCTTTCATGTATTATTGTTACTTTATCTCCCTTTTTCAAAGCAATTTTTATATTAGGTCTAGTTTAGGTGATAGATCCAGAAGGAAGTCAACCTTTTGCAGAGGTCTGACCTAATTTTAGGTGACCCATAGCCTAAAGTCATTCCCATGTTAGACTAGATTTGATTAGGAATATTTGAACAATCCCATTACTCAATTGAGGTGAAAATTTAGGACATCAATAGTTCTAGCACACCTAGTGGGACACATTGGAGTTGGTCTTGGTGAAATTTCAATTGCAACAGTGTTATTCATGAAGAATTCAATGATCCTAAGCTAAAAAAAAAAATTGAAAGCCTAGGTAGTTTCTAAGTAAGTCTATTTTCATTGCACTATTCTAATGTTATTTTCAAGGTGGTGTATGAGGAAAATCCCTATGCAATACCTCTTTATCATATTTATCATAGATCATACCAGTCTTGTCATACATCATATCAGTCTTGTCATGATCCATATGAGCCTTATTATGAGCCTAATCATCCTTACTAGGAGTATCTTCCAAGCTATGTTGAGCCTTATCAAGTGATCCAAGTGGATCCATGTACCGTTCTATTTTTCAAAGTCTTCAAATTTAGTTCAAATCATTTGCACATTGTAGTATTCATCGAGGGATTTCTAGCACTTTTTGCAGTTTTAAAAATGGAGTCTGAATGCTCAAGATATAGCTAGTTGAAGAAATCATGCGATAGGGATGTCAAAAGTGATGTGGCACAGTTGAGGAATGTCAAGTGGACCAATCTCCATTTGACACATGGAAAATAATTAGGGGGAAAAAAAAATTGTTAGGTGTTTTATTTGTTGCACATGATATTTGACCTTTTCAAATCAAAATAGGTGCCAAACCTCCACACCACAAAACATTAAGTGCATCCCTCATTCCTAGGCATTTGAATAGGCTAGGTGGCATCCAAAGTTGGCGCCCAAATCTTTCTCATTTGAAAATGTCAACAAAATTTCTATTTAAAGCATTAAAACAACCACTCCCAGCAAATGTGGGACTAAATCCTTGGTCAAAGCGCGCTCATGGAGGAAGGACGCCCTTGCCCACTTCCCTAGGTGCCTAGAAATGAGGAGGAGAGTTTGGAACTTGAGACCTGGCACCTAAAAGGCTAAGGTATTGACCGCTTCAGCCACAGTGGCTAAAATTTTATAAAAAGGAGTAATTTTTAATTGTATTGACATGGAAATCTGACTGTGTAAAGAGAATTAAGAGGATTAGAGCCTTGTTTTTTCCTTGCACAACCTTGGGCTTTTGTTTGCAGGTCTAAGAGAAATATTTTTAGGTAAATAAATATTAGAGGAGGTGAAATTGAAGACTTGGAAAGGTTTTGGAAGCCTTTTGTTGCACCAATTTTAATAGAACGGTCCTCACTTTGAACGGACCCAGAGATGTAGGCTATTGAATCTGAACTCCATTATCAATTTGCTGGTGTTATCTTTGATTTTCTCTAATTATTATTGCATTCTGATCTTCATTTTAATTCTGATTTTACTTTCTTTATGCAAAATTAAACACAAGAAAGTGAAAATTTGAAAGATCTCTTAAACATGAACAAGTGATTTTCGAATGTACTACACTTGTATTTTTAGTTTACAGATCAGATTTTTGGTATCAGAGCGGTTATTATTAAACAATGATTGCTAGTGTATGTTGACAAGGTCTAAATCCCAAAAGGGTGAAGGAAAAATTATTGAGTATAATCCAGAGATTGGTTCAAGGCGTGCTTCAAGGATGGTCGAAGAAGAGATATACTCTGAACAAGCTTTCCGCTGAGCTTTCATGGACATGAGAAGCATGGTTGAGGAACTATACCGTGACAAACAAAGAAAATTTGAGAATGAAAAAGAAGGTGATTCACGAGAATCAAAAGGTAAAGAAACTGAAAAACCTTCTCCAACGGATGATGGTAAGAAAATTGTGGAATCTCTCCCTTCACTAAAATTAGATATTAAGTTTGAATTACCAATGTTTAATGGCAAAGTCAATGCTAAAAAGTTGGATAATTGGGTCAAGTAGATTGAAGTTTATTACAGGGTCCAAAAGATTGCAGGAGATGAGTCAAAAATTCATTTGGCTACTCTTCGTATGGGAGGTACAACTCTCATCTGGTGGGAGAGTAAGTTGAAGGAAGCCAAGCTTCAAAAGGTAACAAGATTTCTACTTGGAATGAATTTATTGAAGAACTCAAAAAGCAATTCTATCCTTTAGGCTATATGCAACAAGCCATGATGGATTGGCAAAGTTTCAGACAAGGAAAAGGTCAAAGTGTTTAAGATTATACACAATATTTTAGGAAAAAATATTTACTTTTGAATGTTCCTCTATACACATAAGAAACACTACTAAAATATATAGGTGGGTTGCATAGTTACTTAAGACATATGATTCTTATGTTCAATCCCACTAATTTAGATGTAGTATGTGTTCAAGCCATTCATTTAGAGGCTAGAGGAAAACAATCAAAACAATCTTTTCCTAAAGTAAAAAGTAAGCAATCTAATGTTAAGCATTTCAAAGGGGAAAGTTCATCAGGAAAGGGTAAACATAAATCCACTTATACTGTTAAAAAAGAAGAAGGAAAACCATTTTGTAATCATTGCAAGAAAAATCATGATGAGTCTAAGTGTTGGAAACTACATCCTGAGTTAAGGCCTAAAAAGTTTCAAAAGAAAGAAAAGAAGACTAATGTTATGGTTCAGGACTTAGGATCAGATTCAGGTGATGAAACTAAGATCACAGCTATGGGTTTACATAATGATTTTTCTCTTTCAGTTTCTAGCACTAAGTCATCAAATGATGCATCTTCTTCTAGACAGAATTCTATGCATGTTGATAAGAAAAGAAATGAATTGTTCCACATTAGAGTTGTTTTAAAGCATACTAAGATTGACACTCTATTTGATAGTGGTTCACAAGCAAATTTAATTTTTGAAGAGGTTGTTAAGAAGCTAGGCTTACAAACCAATCCCCATCTGAAGCCTTATCCACTAGGTTGGATGTGTGACAATGCAAAGCTACAAGTCTCACAAACTTGTAGGCTAAGGTTTGCCATCACATCCAAGTTCATAGATGAGGTTGAGTTGGATGTTGTTCCATTGGACATATGTGGGATTGTTTTTGGAAGCCCATATCTTTATGATAGAAAATCAATATTCTATAGAGAGGAGAATAATTACTTGCTTGTTAAGGATGGCATTGAATATATAGTTAGAGCACATCACATTAGAACAAGTCTTTCCTTGGTTACAACAGGGCAAATGAAAAAACTAGTTAATTCAAGCAAGACTTTTTGTCTCATGTTGATTAAGTCTAAGGAAAAATAATATTCTCAAGATTTGGAAAAGTGTGATCCTAGACACAATAATGAATTGGTTGAAATCATTTCTACTTATGATGAT
Organism: Torreya grandis; assembly: GCA_037957365.1. NCBI lineage: Eukaryota > Viridiplantae > Streptophyta > Pinopsida > Cupressales > Taxaceae > Torreya > Torreya grandis. Next base: position 412,224 of record JARHVA010002148.1, read on the forward strand.
GTATTTCAGGATCCTAAGGGCTTACCTCCCAAAAGGGGAGTTCAACATGAAATTCAGCTATTGCAGGATTCTCCTCTACCTAACATTGGCATGTACAGGTTATCAGTGGTGGAAAATGAGAAAATCAAGAAACAGGTAATGGATCTATTGGATAGAGGTGTTATTCGTCCAAGTTCATCTCCTGTTGGTTTGCCAATTATTTTGGTGCAAAAGAAAGATGGCACTTGGTGAATGTGTGTTGATTTTCATGCTTTAAACAAAATTACTATTAAGAATTGTTACCCTCTTCCTTGTATAGATGATTTGTTGGATCAATTAAAACATGCTATTTATTTCATTAAGCTGGATTTGAGAAGTGGATATCATCAAGTAATAATTAATGAAGGTGATGTATGGAAAACTGCCTTTAAGACAAAATAGGGATTGTTTGAATGGCTTGTTATGCCTTTCAGGTTGTGTAATGCCCCAGATACATTCATGAGATTGATGAATGATGTTTTTAGATAGTTCCTTGATGGTTTTGTTATAGTTTACTTAGATGATATATTGATTTTCAGCAAGTCATGGGAAGAACATGTGATCCACATTAATAAAATCATGGATGCATTACGAAGGGGAAAACTTTATCTGAAAATGTCAAAATGTGAATTTGGCAAGACCTCTTTGATATACTTGGGTTACATTGTAGGACATGGTAAATTGAAAATTGATCCTACAAAAGTGGCAGTCATTGTTAATTGGCCTACACCCACTAACAAAACTGAGGTTAGGATTTTTCTTGGTGCAGTACAGTTTTGGAGGAAGTTTATTGCTCAATTTTCATATATTGAATCACCTTTGCATTCTTTGACAAGTGTGAAATAGGTCTTTCAGTGGGGAGGCAAACATCAAAAAGCCTTCGATACTTTGAAATAAAAGATAAGTACTGCTTTGGTCTTGGCACTTCTTGATATACAACAACCATTTGAGATCAAGATGGATCCAAGTGAGTATGCTATGGGAGCTATTTTAATGCAAGGTAAGAAACCAATTTGTTATCATTCTGAAGCCTTTACAAGTGCAGTAAGAAAATATCCAACTTATGATAAGGAATTGTATGCGTTGGTTCAAAGTGTTAAAAAATGGAAACATTACTTAATGGGAAAAGAAAGAATATTACACACAGATCATCAGCCCTTACAGTATATCCAATCACAAAATAAGCTACAACAGTCTAGACATTTTCGTTGGATGGGTTTCTTACAATAATTTCATCTTGTGATGAAGTATAAAAAAGGAATTCAGAATAAGGTTGCAGATATGCTATCTAGGCCTCCTATGGTTGTTGCATCTATTCTTTTACAACATGGTTCTTTGTCTCATGAAAGTTATAAAGAACAATATGTGAATGATCTTGATTTTCAGGATGTTTATAAAGACTTGATGAGTAGTAGACAAGTAGAAGAATTGGACTATCATGTACACAATGATCTTTTGTATCATTTGGGGAAACTATGTATTCCTCAAAATGAGAGGGTGCACATGATTAGAGAAGCACATAATTCTCTTATTTATGGTCATTTTGGAGTTGCTAAAATGGTTGCACATTTGAAAATGTATTGTTATTGGCCTCGTATGTAGGAAAATGTTGCTAAATATATAAGGGGATGTACTCTTTGTGCCACAAGTAAACCTAGTAACAGGAAATTAGGACTTTACACTCCTCTACCTGTTCCTACTCACCCTTGGGAAAGCATCTCTATGGATTTTGTGGGGGGATTGCCTATGACACAAAGAAAACATGACTATTTATATGTGGTTGTGGATAGATTTAGCAAAATGTGTGTTTTGATTCCTTGCACTAAGCAGATTATTGTCGAAGGCACTGCATATTTGTTATTTAAACATGTATGGGTTCATTTTGGTTTGCCTACTTCAATTATTTCTGATCAAGATTCTCGATTTATTGGGGAGTTTTGGTCAACTTTGTGGGCACTAATGGACACTAAATTTAAAAAAAGCATTGCATTTCATACACAAACTGATAGACAAACAGAGGTTGTGAACCGCACTGTGGTACATTTGATTAGGGGTTATAGCAATAAAAAAAATCCAAAGTTATGGGATGAACAATTGTGTTACATACAACATGCATATAACCAGGCACTTCATTCTTCTACTATGAAATCTCCATTTGAAGTTTGTTATGGATACTTGCCTAAATCTCCTCTAGATGTTTGTTATGGATAGGATACAGCTGTTGGTGAACCAAAAGAAGCCATTCGAGCCAAGAAGTTCATTAAACAAATACAGCTCATTCATCAGAATGTTCATACTCAATTGGAGAAAAGTCAAGCCAAGTATAAAGCCAGGCATGACAAACATCGTATTGATCACCAATTTGTTGTAGGTGATATGGTATGGCTTCACATTAGTAAGGAAAGACTGACAGATGAAGGTAAAAAGTTGAAACCAATCTGATATGGTCCTTTTCAGATAATGGAAAAAATTGGCACAAATGCTTTCCAATTAGATTTACCATCTTACATGCAGATTTATTCAGTTGTAAATGTGGAAAATTTGAAATTGTATGAGCCTCCAATGATCATTGATCATGATGAAAGTGTATCCATTCCTTTTGTTGATGATTTTTCTCCTGAATATCTAATAGAATTGTAGGAAGATAATATACTTGATAGGAATATGCAGACTTCGCACAGAGGTAATGTTGAATATCTTCATGTTGGTCTCAAAGGGATACACCCAAGCAAGGCCAGATGGATGGAAGTCGGAAAGGTGAGGGAAAAATACCCTCACCTCATTACCAATTAATTTCAACTTTTGGAGGTCCAAAAGTTCCCAGTGGGGAGGAATGATCTAGGTGGATCCATGTACCATTCTATTTTTCAAAGTCTTCAAATTTAGTTCAAATAATTTGCAAATTGTAGTATTCGTCGAGATCATTCTATCACTTTTCACGGCTCAAAAAATGGAGTTTGAATTCTCAAAATATAGCCAGTTGAAGAAGTCATGCGATAGGGATGTCAAAAGTGACGTGGCACAATTGAGGAATGCCAAGTGGACCAATATCCATTTGACACATGGCAAATAATTAGGGGGCAAAAAAAAATTGTTATGTTTTTTATTTGTTGCACATGATATTTGACCTTTTTAAATCAAAATAGGTGCCAAACCTCCACGCCACAAAACATTAAGTGCATCCCTCATTCCTAGGCATTTGAATACGCTAGGTGGTGTCCAAAGTTGGCGCCCAAATCTTTCTCATTTGAAAATGTCAACAAACTTTCTATTTAAAGCATTAAAACAACCACTCCCAGCAAATGTGCGACTAAATCCTTGGTCAAAGTGTGCTCATGGAGGAAGGACACCCTTGCCCATTTCCCTAAGTGCCTAGAAAGGAGGAGGAGAGTTTGGAACTTGAGACCTAGCACCTAAAAGGCTAAGGTCTTGACCACTTTAGCCACGGTGGCTGAAATGTTATAAAAAGGAGTAATTTTTACTTGTATTGACATGGAAATCTGACTGTGTAAAGAGAATTAAGAGGATTAGAGCCTTGTTTTTACCTTGTATGGCCTTGGGCTTTTATTTGCAGGTCTAAGAGAAATATTTGTAGGAAAATAAAGATCAAAGGAGGCAAAATTGAAGACTTAGAAAGGTTTTGGAAGCCTTTTGTTTCACCAATTTTAATAGAACAATCCTCACTTTGAATGGACCCAGACATGTAGGCTATTGAAGCTGAACTCTGTTATCAATTTGCTGGTGTTATCTTTGATTTTCTCTAATTATTATTGCATTGTGATCTTCATTTTAATTCTGATTTTACTTTCTTTATGCAAAATTAAACACAAGAAAGTGAAAATTTGAAAGATCTCTTAAACATGAAGTGATTTTTGAATGTACTACACTTGTATTTTCAGTTTACAGATCATCAAGTTTCCCATGGTCCTTATTGTCAAGAGTATGACCCTTATCCCCCTTATGAACCATGTCAATCTCAAGACTAGATTTCACCTTCTCCATATGGCTATGATATTACATGTGAGCAGCCTTGTCTCCAAGAAAAAATGGATGAAATAGAGCTCATAATACTAGCATATGCAAGAAAAGTTTGTTCACATTCCCAATATGAGGAAGTAAATGGTCTATTTCTAAATGTGTCTAAAGATCCAAAAGAGAGGAATGAGTTGTGTATTTTTGTACTGAAGATGTAGGCTTGGGAGAGGTAGAAAGGTGAGTTGAACTAGTTATATCAAGAACTCTCTTGTATTCCTTACCAGTATTCTTATGTTCCTCATAATTGTGAAGTGATTAACCATGCCCAATGTGAGCCAATGGAGCTTCCTAGTTGGATTCAAGTAAAGACTCATAAGCCTATTCAATAATCTATTCAAGAGACTAAGCCTTCTTTTAGTTCCTTTTATTATTCACTCATACCTCAAACTCAAGTTGTCCATGAGAACAAGGAGATTTAAAACTCTGATGAAGTGATGGCCAAGTGGAAGCAGTAGAATGTAGAGGTTTTCAAAATTTTCTTTTTCCATCCTCTCCAAAAATCCATAGATTATTCCATTTCCCTCAAGATCCCAAAATATAATCATGATCAACCTTTCATGCCTCATATTCCCTCTCAAATGAATGAATTTCATTACCCTCCCACCATCTCCCTTCTTCAAGAGGATCCTATTCTATGGGAGATAGAGAACTAGGTTTTAGTTGCAAGTCATGTTCTTGGAGAATGTGAATAAGATGATTGAAGTGTGTATGATGAAAATTTATTTTATTGATGTTTCACTTGAGGTTGTAGCTGAGAATGAGGTCATAGTTAAAAATGAGAAATCTGGCCTTGATATGGAAGAACTCCATGAAGAATTGTTATTAGTTAAAGTCGTGACCAAATTTGAAATGTCTCTACTTGAGAAAGATGAAGATACCTTTCAAAATAATTCTATTAAATATGATCAAAATGAAGAACAAAAGGATGATTGGCAGTTGTATCTTAAATTTCTATAGAATATTGAAGAGCTTTGTAAGGATATGATTCCCATTAGAGAGTATGTTATTGAGAAGTTTGATCAAGAGTCACCTATTTAGGAACATGATGTATATTGGGTTGACTATTCAAGGATATTTGAAGAGTTGGATGAACTTTTAGTATAAATAAATAAGTATGAGGTCACTCAAGGACAATGCATAATTGAGATATCACTAAACGAAGTTATAGTTGACAAGCAATATGAAAAAAATCCTGAAGTGCAAGACGAGTTCATTTTTATTGGTGACTAGTGTGTTATTGATGACTCATTTGAGGAGATGCTAAGATATTTTTTAGGCAAGAAGAGTCACTCATCAAAGGTTATGTCCAATAAATACCCTATTTTGTAACTTGTATCATCTCTTAGCATGAGTGAATTTAGAAATTTCCCTTTTGATCCATGTGGATCATGTTTTGTCTTGGTTAGTTAGACTAGTTTACTTTTGTTTTATTTCAAATAAGTTCTTTGTTTGCACATTTACTTTGTTAATTAGTTTCCCTATTTCATGTTTTTCTTTCCCTAATTTAGTGGAATTATTTTGTCTTTTTAGTCAAGAGGTTTGTTGTAGTCATGAAACAAATGTATTATCTATTATGAGTCAAGAGTCATTTAAATGGTTTGAGTTCTCAAGCATAATAGACATGCTATCTAGCTAAGTATCTAAAGATGTTAGCCAATTTTTGGCCTACATAGTAAACTTGCTTAAATGCAGTGTAGTATCTAAGAGGTCCTGACGTAGATAAAGAAGCAAATCTTCTAGTTGATCAAATGATCGAATGGCTTGGACAAAGTTCTAGATGTAATGAGTGGTCTAATGGTCTCACATTGATCAAAAATCTTTTGAAACACTTTAATCTTGCTTAAAGTAATTTTTTATTAATTTATTCAGAAAAAAGAAGGATCCAAATAAGTCTTCATGGTGATCAATACAATTCAATTTCAAGAACAAGCTTTGTGAACCAACTTGTCATCAAGATGTCATGAACAACCAAACTAGATAAATTGATTGTAAAATTTATAAATATGCTCAAAAATCCTCATGTGACCAAAGGAGAACACAAAATCAAAGTTACTCATGCCTAAAACATGCCCTATAAGTTTCATGTCTTGATGGGCTTGATATCTCATGATCTAAATCCTCAAAGTTAGCCACTGAAAATAAGACATTCACATGAGCATCAAATTCAAGCCTCAGCAAATAGTTGTTTATATTCAAATGATCAGTGACAAGGACACATACATCATGAAAAACACACATGTCAGCTCACTTAAACATTTTTTAAACACACTTAGAAAGCTCCCATAACTAACGGATCAGGTGGGCACAATATTTTCAATATTAAGAACATCTCCTACAAATTTTGTGCCTTCGTGACCTTTTTGCTTCTAGATCCAAGCCTTCAAAGTTGGTCAAAAAATGGGAGATGTCTATACAAACATCAAAATCAAGCTACTATAAAAACCCATTTGAGTCTAAAAAGTGATGGTCACGCGAACATCATTGATAGTTGCATGGATGTATTTGATGTTCATGTGAATGTTAAAATAAACCTCATAAACTAAATTTATGATGTTAAAATTATGATGGGCACGTGAATTTCAATGATGGTCTCACAAATGTATTTGATGGTCATGTAGATGTCAAACTTAAGACATGGCAAAAATCCATTGTGGTTTAAATTTGATAGTTGCATGGACATCAAATATGATCACATGAGTGTCAAATGATGGGAGTGCAAATGTTAAATTTGAGTTCATGAAGTAGCTATTTGATTTCAAACAAATGGTCCCTCTAAGCAAATCTAATGGCTAATAGTCATTTATACCAAGGTAGATTAATAGAGTGAGATGAGTCAAGGGGTCAATATGTTGAATCAACATTCGATAGCTAATGAGCAGGATTGATCCTAGGAGATTCTTGATGAAGGTCGATAGGGTAGGTTTTTTAACCAAATAAGGATAATGCAAGGAATAGAGCTCGAGCATGGACCAAAATTGAACTAGAATAGGACCAAACATTACCATTAGAGCTCCAAGAGGCAAAATAGGACCTTCAGACCTAATGGAGATCAAAGGTCAATATCTTGTCATCAAAATAGGAACCAAGCATTGAGTAGAGTGTCATTAATATATTAACTATAAGAAAACCAATATGAGATTGGTTTCAATTTTTAAAAAGGACCTATGCTCATATATTTAGATTGGGGTAGATACAGATAGGAATTAGATATTATGGAAAAGATCTCATCCTTCAACATAATCATATCTTCGACAAGTAGCTATCCAAAGCAAATGTGGCATAATTATGTCAATTCCAAGACATAGTCATTGTCAGTAGACGAGATAGATAATGATATGGAGTTCCAAGAAGGATACTAGATGCATGGATAAGGATACTAAACATTCAAAAAAAAATTACATATTTTACTCCTTATGGATAAGGTCATGAGTCAACATCCTTGAACTTATGCTAATGCATTACAATTCCTCTCTCTTTTCCTTTTTCTATATATGTTCCAACTTCTACCATATGTAGAACTCTCAGAAAGTTTTAAAAAGAAATCTCTAAAATTTTAGAGAATAGACTCTTATGTTTTGGCTTGCTTAGGCTATGCCAAAATTTGTACTGTAACACCTTTTGGTGCAATAAAGATTGAATTCCATCATTTTGTAAGCTATATTGAATTGTGTTCTATGAACTCATGTATTATGGTTAAGTGAATGAATTTTCCTTGTCTATGTCTGAGTTTTCTTACCTTCATGAAATGATTAATAGTTCCCATAGGTCATTCTAAGTACAATCTATAGTTTATTATTTAGCTTGAAAGTAGATATCTTCCCTCTCATGTTAGTTTGATAACTAATCACTTCCTTATTATGGAATACTTATGTGGGACTAATTTTATTTGGTCTTTAATGTGTCTTATAGTTTGTCTTGTGCAAAGTATAAGTGTTCCAATTATTGGTGCATCACCTCATTTTATATTCTTTCATGTATTGTTGTTACTTTCTCTCCCTTTTTCCAAGCAATTGTTAGATTAGGTCTAGTTTAGGTGATAGAACCAGAAGGAAGCCAACATTCTCTAGAGTTTTGACCCAAGTTAAAGTGACCCACATCCTAGGGTCATTCCCATGTTGGACTAGATTTGAGTAGGAAGGTCTAAATAATCCCCTTACTCAGCTAGGGTGCAAATCTAGGACACCAACAGGGATTTATAACAAAAGAGCCTCCAAAGCACCATATGCCTACAATAAGCATAGTTTTGAAGGGCATAATCATAGAAAAGATTGTAAAGTATAATTCAAAAAGGTTAATTCCACAGTTTGAGGCAATTCCCTATGATCATCAAGATACAACATAAGTCAACACTAACATTCCATTGGTTCAAATTTAAGATGATAATGATGAGTGAAACAATCCCAATTATTATGATTTCTAGGATATTGATAATGAACAATGCTCAGATTCACACTATAATTTATTTCAATCACAACACATCCATCACACTTCATGAGGGGTCACCATTCCTCTTTTTAACATAAGATCAATTAAGGGTGGGTATCTCATGAGATTCATTGGTTAGTAGTATATCTCCTCTTGTATATAGTTCATTTTCATGATTGATTGTACATAGCTTATATCCAAAAAATAAAAAATAGTATAATACATCAAAAACATAAAAACATCTAAATATTTGCTCAAAAATACAAATTATAGATTGTACGCATATTCATGTTTACATTTATTATACTTTCTAGGTACTACATATGTTATCTAGGTTAGTTTAGTCAGTTTGATCATACATACATGCCTCACTTGTTCTTTTCAAGTGTTTGCGAATTGCTATAAGACCTAGGTCCACCACATAGATCCAAATTTTCTACTATCTACCGACTAGGGGTACATACATAGTTTCCTCATTTGACACATTCACCCATTTAGGGGCATCTTATACATAGTTATAATTTCTAGGTTACATCTTTCTATACTTTATATCATATATTTGGCATCGTTTATATCTTAACATTGATCCTCCTACATTACACATATTTTTGTCAACTACTATTACTCTAGACTCAATTTATGTACATCTTTGCTCTTATACATATTTATATGATATGTTCATGTATAATTTCATTTATAGATTGATTAATTTATACTTGACTATGTCTCTATTCTTCTTCATCTATTCGAAGGAATTTGAATATGTTATTGTTCTATGACTCTATGTCACTTCTTTTCATTGTATGTATGCTTTGGATATGTACCCATGTATTTGTGTGTTCCTTCTTGATTCTGTATATGGACATTTGAACATGTCTTTCCATGTGGTTTTATGTCAACTTGCTTGCTCTTTACGTATGTAGACATTTGAACATGTCCTTGTATGTATTATTTTCTCAAATTTAGTGACATGTTCCCATGTCCCTTGTATTATAGCCCCTTGGCCTACTTTATGTGCCTCATGTGTGTTGTATACATGATTCCATGCATGCATCATGGCCATGACACTTGTATCTTGATTATTACACACTACAATTTTATATTCCATGAGGGACCTCAAGCATCTCTCCTTCCTCCTTGGGTGCCATGATGGACATCATGCCCCATCTCCCTAGGTAGTTACTTAGTTTATAACTCAGATTTTTTGTCCATATACATACTTACAATGTTATATCTATTTTGAAATCATTTTTAAAGTCATATTTAACATAAATTATACATTACTAATTTATGATCAAATTATATCACATTTTGATATCACATATACATATTATATTGGTCTACTATGCAGATATCATATATGCTAAAGATTACATATATCATGCAGAGCTTTTTATTTTGAGGATAGTTATTGCATAGGTTCAATAAATCCCCTCAAAAGAGGGGGCATTAAAAAGGTTTTTCATAGATATCAAGCCATCCAAATGCACTCAAAGTATAATTTATAACATGCACACACATAATACATAGCTTAGTTTTAGGAAAACACAATGGAAAATTGTCAAATATAGACCAAAGTTAGTTTGGTAAAAAAAAAACACAGTTTGACACTAGAACCACATCACTATTATCAAAATAGTAAAATCTAGATTTACCAAAAAAATATAGTATGTATAGTCAGGTTTGCATAAATTCAGTTATAGATTATCAATTTTTGCTTTATTTTACATAGAATCATATCAATTTTCTTAGATTGGGGTCATCATGTGTGGCATGATCACTCCCATTTCAGTTTTAGGTACTAGGATATAGACTATTACAACCCAATCTAGAATCCATATGCATAGATATCAGATTTGGGGGCATGTGTATGGCACAATATTTATGTATGTTCACATATGTATCAATTGATCAGATGGAATGCAAAGCTTCATGTCATTCTCTACATGGTATACACTAGACACCATGGTTTAATTATGGACCAGACTAATGCCTTATTCTATCTACAGTGGTTGGCATTTCTGTATAGTCCTTGAACTACATTCTCGAGTTCCCAGGAGGCCCCTTAGAGGCTTTTTCATTCCAAAGTTTTTGAGTGCATACAGAGACACTATATATAGTTTTAGTTATAGTTATACAACTTTAGATACATTGCAAAATTCAATTAAATATGCATATACTACACATGGTTAGGTAATGATGGATTCACAGTCTACTCAAGTTCTTGAACCACCTACATAAGAGGGTTAGATAGGCCATCAGTCCAAACCAAGCTATTCATAGGTTATGATCCACCGAATAGGGGTGGGAAAGGATGGAGTCAAGGCCAGATTGAGTTATAGAACCACCTACACATGGGGATTAAATAATCCATTTAGCTTAATCCAAGATTTTCACTGATTAATCACATATACACACACATGATGTCACCAGGTTTATGCATTGGTTTAAATACACAGTGATATGTATTTTTTCATTTAATCTCTCTTATCTCTTTACTCAGTTTTGTCTTTGATTTGGATATCTCTTAAATAAGGATTGATCTATGCACATTTCATTTGTAAGACACATAATGGAGCATGCTTCACATACTCATAAGTAAATTCATGGGTTTCACCTCTTAGGTAAGTCTAGGGACATTTCTTTTCATTTATTCTAATCATTTCACCTTTTTGCATTTATAAAATAAAGGGAGGATCAAATATAGTCATTTATAATGTCATTTGAGTGCCAATAGTGTTACTTGAGACCACCCATCCCTAGATTAGCCCTAGACCTATCTTAGGGCCTATTTATACACTTATCCAACTTTCATGCAGGTCTTACACATCACTAGACATCTCAAAATATTAGTCCTAGACCCTTTTTTAGGCATTCAAACCCTTAGTGCCTCAGGTTCTGCCATCTGGACATTAGCGCCATAATTGGACTCTAACACCATAGTGTTAGTGTCCTAGTTAAATGTTATTTTCCTTTTCCCTCTTTTTTATCTCTAATAGATATATTTTAAGTCCTAAAGACAATAAGCACCAAACCAATATATATATATATATATATATATATATATATATATATATATATATATATATACATGAATTTTAGCCCTTTATTCATTAAATTAAAATTAGATGCAAATACACACAAATAAGATCAGAATAAGTTGTGCACAATTAAGGCTATTAGTCCCTATTCTACTCTACTTATGCATACAATCATATACAACCCTCCTAGACTCAAAATACATAGAGTTCAGTATCAAACCTCACTCAAAGCATTCAAACTAAAATTCATAATAGTTTCACTTGCACTTATACCAACACTTAGGTGGGGATAACTATATCGGGTTTGATCCCTTCTCAAATTATTGGTATGTAGGAAACTCTCACCACAATGAGGTGTTGAGGATATCTAGTCTATCTAAACAACACCACATGTTTACTACTTGTGCCAAAAGATAACCTAATCACATGGAGGTCTAGGGTTTGTATACAAAATCAGCCAAAACAAGTCACAGACAATGAAGCAAGGTTTATCCACAAAGGAACAAGCTTGGCAAACTTAGACACATGTGCTCTTATAAGTATAGATCAATTACTGCACAGTGAACATTAGTATAAAAAGTGGACACTAGTGACACAATGATAATTCCAAGGTAGGGTGCTATTGTCAAGAGCATTTCTAAAACCTAGACCCTATTCCTGACACTTAGAACATCTCTTGTACTAATTTTTAGTTTCCATATCCTTCATCTCAAGAAATTTCTAGTTAAGTATTCATTTTTGTCCTTTATTATTATTATTAAAAATATCATATTAGTTCAATTCTTTCATAAATCAGTGGTTGTATTTATTGTATATTTTATATCCTAATTTACTATACTTAGACTCTTTAACAACCTAGGGCTTAAATCCTATAAGTCTAAAAATCTAAATCATAACCACTGAAAAAGAGTTCCTTACTGTCATTCATGCTATGAATAAATTTTGTCACTACATCACTAGATTTAAAATATTCATCTATAAAGATCATTCAACATAATATATATAATTAATAAATTAGTAAGGTAGGATCATTAAATGGATACTACTATTATGGGAATTTGATATAATGATCATTGATAAGCTAGTTAAGCTAATGTAATTGCTGATTTTCTATCAAGATTAAATGTTTCAAGAGAAGATAAACTAGTAGAGGAGAATTTTCTAGATGAATAACTATTCATAGTTTCATCACACTCACCTTGGTTTTATAAATGGCTAATTATCTAGCTACATGTAAGTTTCTTTATGATTTCACTCATAAAAAGGAAATGTTTTATTAGACATAGTGCCAATTATAAATGTTTTAATGAACTATTGTTCAAATGTAGACCTTATTTGGTGCTTCGTAGGTATGTTCATGAAGATGAGATTTATGACACCTTGAGAGCTTGCCATGATGAGACAAGAGGAGCCATTATTCAACCAAAAGGACTATTCACAAGATCATATGGGTTGGATACTATTGGCCTTCAATTCATAGAAATGTGAAAAGTTATGTTTGACAATGTGATCATTGTCAAAAGATGGAGAAACCTACATTATCCATTGAGATGCCCCTCCATTATAAAGTGGTCTTAGGACCCTTTGATAAATGGGGGTTAGATTTCATTGGTCCCATTGATCTAACATCTCAAGTAAAATATTGCATCTTAGTATGTATTGATTATGTAACCAAATGGGAAAAAATCAAGATTTACCATTTTCCCATGAAGAAAATGTTGTTTTTTTCTTGTACAACATGATTATACAATACTTTGAATCACTTAGAGCCATAGTTTTAAATAAAAGACCTCAATTTACATCTAATATGATCAAAGATTTCACATAGTAATTTAATATTACCAAAATAAAGTGATCACCTTACCACCCTCAATCTAATGGTTAAGTTGAAGTCATCAATATAGAAATAGAGAACATTTTGACAAAGATAGTCAACATCAGTAGAAAAGATTGGGCAAGCAAGCTATCTAAAGAATTTTAGATCTATAACACAACATGGAATCCACCAAAATGTTTTCTCCATATGAAATTGTATATGGAAATAATCCATTACTTCTAATTGAGTTTGAATTATAGACATTAAGAACAACAATAAAAATAACCATAGACCTTACAGAAGCACAAAATGATAAAATTATTCAATTAAATGAATTAGATAATATGAGACTTGAAGCATTTCAATAGATAAAGATTATTCAATATTAGAGGAATACATGGCATGACTATCACATAAAATAAAGATAATTAAAATAAAGATACTAGGCATTATTTTTTGATTCAAAATAATAGCATTTCAAAGGTAAACTCTACACTAGATGATTACATCCTAATTAATTTGATAATATTTTTTATAATGGATCTATTCAGTTATTACCAATTGATGGAAATAACAAGATATTATAGGTAAATGGACATAGGTTGAGGCTATATCATCAACCTCCTAGCAAATAAGATTTCTATAAGCAGATTCAATCTCAAGTAGAATTTGGTTATATGCAAAAACCATGTTCTTCCATCATAACCAAATGATGAGATTTAATACCAACAAATTAAGAGGATTGAAAACTTAAAAATGGAAATATTCTTCCACAAAAAAAAGATAAAAAAATATAAAAGGGTGTGAAAAAGTTAAAAAATAGGAAATGGTAACTTTTTTAGGAAATAAAGCAATAAAAATAGTATGCCTGACTAACTTGTGTATAGTACTCTTGACTGTTTGTGTGTGCTTCTCATCCTAGGACATGTGACAAAATTTGGAAATAATGAAAACCACAAGTTAGCAAAGGTATATATATTTCATTTTTTTATAATTAAGATTAATTTTGAGTTTTATATTGACATTTAACTCCACTTTCTAAAAAGGATTCTTCTTAAATGAGGGAATTTTTAAAATGGGGTGTCCTAAGAAAAAGAGACTTTTTATAAAAAAGAACAAAGCGGGTGTACCATTTTAAAATAATTTTTAAAAAATATAATAAATCATGAAAATACATGATGTCATTCAGGATGAGGAAATCAAAATCAATTATGAAAGGAAAAGGTGCTTGCAAAGGATGTTTATGACAAGGATTGATTTAGCATGGGAAGATAAGGAAATGATGGGAAGATAATTGACATAAAGATAAGGAAAGATATAATATTTGAGCCACCTCACATTTTCCCACATACTACACTAACTATTTCTCTTACCTAAAATGTCTAGTCATACTACCTAACTTTGGTTCCAAGATATTTCATGAGTTTTATAGTCAATTAGCAAAATTTTAAAAATTATTCGCTACTTTATTTTTATAAAACATATCTAAATTTAAACCCCATTAATTATGTTTTCACCTACTTACCAAGTATTTATCCAAATCTCTTAATATTTTTCTAAGTTCTAAAATTGGGACTAAAAAAGAAATTCAAGCCTAAGTTAGCAAAACTTCTCCTTTAAGATGAAGCACAGACAATTTTTTTTGAAACGGAAGGTTGGATATAATTCATAAAAAATTCAATGGCTATGATGAATAATTGGTTGAGGATTTCATCATCAATTTAGAAGGTGAACATTTTAAGTTGATGTGGATCAAGATACCAATGAGCAACTCTATCATTAATTAATTATCTGGGATCCATGAAATAAGAATGCATATCTCAATTAAATCCACATTCAAGGATTTGATTCATATTTTTCATGTAGAATGAGATCCTGTGCTTGAATAGATTCTCAACTCATAAGGGATAACTAAAGGGATAAAGAGAGAAAGTATTTCATAACCTTGGAAGACTATAGCCTTCTAGGTAGTTTAAAATTCCACTTGTGATGGAGAATATAGATCACTAGGAGGTGATGCAATGAAAATTATAAATCATGTCAGACATGGAAAAGAGAAACTTTAATGGAGAATAAATTTTTCTTACTTCATTTATGGTGCCATTCAATTTATGGAAAAAAAATATGTTAAATGTCTTGCATCAATTAGACACCATAGATTGACTCAATTGATATTTCAACATACTTCTTGAAAAAGGTAGATGAGGAAGCCAAATGGGAAGCATTTGTGGAAGAAAAACTGAAGAAAAGTATAAAATTAAGAGGAGGTCCTTATAGTCTTATCTTACACCTAGGTTTGGCCTTAGGGAAGAAGCTAAAACTAAAGAACCATCTTTGGAACTAATGAAGAAGAGAAAAATAGAGACCTTTAGAGTTATCCTAGAGATATATCTAAAACCTATTGCATCAACCACACAAATAATGGATATTTATGATGATTAATAATAGGATCTAGAGATATCTCATCCTAAAGTCCTAAATATAAGTATAAGAAGAAGAAAGACTCTAATTAAGGAGTCTCCACCAAAATATTTACCATAAAGATGAAGGATCTCATCATTTTTAAAGAATATTACATTGATAAGAGACAATATGTTGTGGATATCCTTGGAATTCTCATTCAATATAAATCTATTGAATTTATAGAGGAGTTGGAGGAATTTAAAGAGGAAGAAAGAGTCAAGGAAGATCCTTCAATAAGGATAAAAGAGGTTCCATCCATTGAAGAATAGTTTATACTTGAGGAATCAGTAGAATATCTCCCTCAACCTTCTTCATTTAAACCACCCATGGAGAAAGAAAAAAACCCAAATTTATATGAGATGAGCAAACTTTTAGTCCTGATGAAGAAGCACAAATGCAATAGGATATGGCCTTATCAAGAGTTGAAGTAACCATAAGACAACAAACAAACAAACTATATATATATATATATATATATATATATATATATATATATATATATATATATATATATATATATATATATATATATATATATATATATATATCCTCAAATAAGTAATAAAAGGTAAGGAATAAATTATTTCATTTTTACAACAAGAGTTATAAGATACTATGAACTTGTCTCTTAATAAGGATAGTGAAATTACTCAGCTAAGGGAAATAACACTAGTGCACATAGCCTGAGTAGACCTTGGTATAAAAATTATGCTATCTTATAATGACATTATGGTTACTTGGGAGGAAACATGTCAAACCCTAAGAATGGTCAAGATAATATATACAAATTTAAATAAATAATTTGAGGAAGAGAGAAAATAGAAAAATGCAAAATTTATGTTGCAAACAACATGTGAGGTAGAATAAAAGCTCCTTGATTGTAAAAGTCCTACCTTTGGTTATGGACTCTTCTTGCAAGAGAAATTTTATAGGTGGTATTTATTAAGAATCTCATGTGTTTTGCCTTATGACCTTTAAGATGATAAATAATTCATGGAAGCTTACTGATCTAGTTACCTTGAGCAACATAATCTCTTATGTGAGTTCTAATTGTGCAACTTCCTCTTAAGACTCATGTCATATTTTTTTATTGACTTGTTTATAGGAAAATTTCATATTAAATATTTCATCTCTACTTTAAAAAATCATATTTCCTAGAGTGATAGAACAGAAGAGTATTTTATATAATTCAAAACTCTTCAGATCTATATGAGGTTTGAATTCTCCAATCTAGAAAAGTAAATAAAAACTTTATAATTTTTTTTGCATAATCCAATAATTATGGAATAACATCCAAATATCATGCTTAAATGAATTTTATATTTTGAAAAATACACTAAAAACCATTTCAATACAACCCTTGTTGCATGTGACCAAAGGTGGGATACATTGAGTACCCCCTTGAAGAGAAGGGATGTCATTTCTCCCACTAATCTCAGATGGTGTTTAGAAGGTATAGAGCCATTATATATATTATAAAATATTTTGGACATGAATATGGATAATAATGTATTGGAGTGAGGTATAGACTGCCATCGATACTCAATTATATGTCCCCATGAAAAAACATGACATATCATGGATTAAAATAGTCTAAAATATGGAAGGCCTAGGTCAGAGCATATAAAGGGTATGCTAATATAACACAATTTAACTATGATACATATTGTGATAGTTATGATCTCATTAAAAAATTGGGAGACATAGTGTCTAACAGAGAATAGAGGAGACTCTAGCTTGTAAAAGGACTTGCAAGAAGTAAAGTGTGGGGGAAATGACGAGCCCATAAAATGGAATATTATATGAAATTAATTACTTCATTTCCCATTTAAAATTATTATTTTTGAGTGTATTTGGATGTCCATAATAAAATTCATTGTTAATTCAAACAAAAAATGTGTTATTTAACTTAGTTATTGTGTGCAAGTCATTGTTACATGTTTTACCATTTTGTTCTAACATGTGCATGGGAAAACGACTAGTTTTTTAAATAAATATGTACTATAATCAAAGAAAATGTTTTTTGTATAAGATAAATACTAAAGACTAGCCCAACCTGGCTCTGAAGATCACATGTTTGGCTTTTGAGATCGCTAGTCTAGCTCCAAAGACCTCGAGTGAGCTTGGCAGGATCACCTAAAGGATAGCATGTCGCTACAAGGATATGCATTCAAGATTTGAATAATTATAATACATTTTTAGAAACAATTTTGAATGTTATATATACTTTCTATAAATAGTAATATATATTTTTAAATTAATTGTATTTATGAAAGTGTTTTATAAGTGGCTATAAATACTATGTTTAACATTACTAATAAATGAGATTAGATGGTTATAACTACCAAAGAAGTTTTTAAAAAAATAGATAAAGAATCACAAAAGAAACTAAGTCTAATGCTTTCCACTATTTTTCCTTGTAAAGTGAAAAAAATGTTGTTATGTTATTATTAGAAAATATGACAAGATCTTATTTAGAATATGATCTTATTAAGCTATTTCTTTATCTTGATACAATTTTTGTAAGATGTGGTAATATATAAATATGTATTTTTGTTAGATAGAGTGAGTAGATGAATAAAGTATTAAGGATTGAATATTTTGAGCATCACTATATTTTAGTATTGTAAGCAAGTTTCCAAAATCAATGAGAAGATAAGTTCATGAGTTTTATACAAATCTAAGAGTGTTACAATTCTATTCTAATAAAAATCAAAGGCACACTTAGCCAAAGCATAAGGATCCATTTGGTATTTATATGTTATTCATGTATTGTTGTGTGATTTGAAAAAATTTATTCGCTTTTATGTAAAGTATTGTTTTATGTGTTTCACATATTAAACTATGTGTTAATTTGTGTTCAAACAAAATTAATTTCAGATTACAAACATTTAATTTCTCAAGCATTTTCCATTCCAACAACATAGATTAAAAGAGTGTTTACTTTTCATGCAAAATTTCTATTTCAAGAAATAGATTAAAAAGTATTTACATTTTAAATGCAATTTCAATTCTAGCAAACTACTCTAGAAGTGTGTTTCTCATTTAAAATATTTTCGATTTAAAAATTTTGTTTGATTTCATAAATTAATAGATTATATTTGAATTCAAGAAAGTATATTATAACCTTGAAGTAAATGATCTACAAACCATCTCCAAAATTAAATTGTTAGTTATAATCTTTTATATATTTAATTATAGACAACTGTTAGACATTGCGTAGATTGACATAACATATATCAATAAAATGAAGAAGATACAATGATCCTCATCATTTAGTATTTGGAATGTTAAGCTCTTTGATTCCTCTTTAAGTATACTTCTGAGAAAGAATAGCCATCTTATTCAATTAGACAACAAATTAAATAAATGTTTATATATATATGAAAAAGAAATACATTTTTTTACTAGATAAATAATAATTTATTCAAAAAGATAGAAAACAACAACAACAACAACAACAACAACAACAACAACAATAATAATAATAATAAAATTAAAAACATAAATTATCAAAATTGATTTTAGCGATAATATTGATATATACATGTTTAAAAAAAATGTATATGTATAAAAATATATAAATAAAAAATTAAAGATGAGGTAGGCAATGCACGAAGGTTACATCTCCCAACTTTCTCCCACATATTCTTATATTGATGCACAATGTCCAAGAGTTCCAATACATCTAAGGTGCTATGGTGTCTTAATGTGCCATGGCATTGTAAGGCACCAAAATTCCTGTGTAACATGTGATGCCCAGTATGAATGACACAACCTTTGGGTTCCATAATTTTATATATATATATATATATATATATATATATATATATATATATATATATATATATATATATATATATATATAATGTTATATTTCTAATGTTAGAGATAAATTAATATAAATAAATACACAAAAATGATTGTATATAAATACATTCTCTCTTTTAGGATAATATAATAAATAAAAAGATGTAGAAGTCTCTTCTATTTTGCAAATCATTGTGGAATTAAAACTATTTTAAAAAAAAGAAAAAAAAAATTCTTTAAAGATGGATAGAAGAATTTTTTTAAGATATACCCCTCCACCTCCTTGTTCCGAATGAAATCAAATGGAAGCTCAAGAAGCTCCCATATCTTTGTATCCAAGATATTAGGTTTCTTCTAAGGTTTCTTGAGTATAAAAATTTAAAATGAGATTAAATGGAACCAAGTCAGGGAAATAAGCCTATTAATCCTTATTCATAAATATTTTTTAATGATCTGATTATTTGAATAAGTTTACAATTGCTTAAGAAATTTTCTTTTAATTTAGAAGGGAACTTTATTCTCTAGGTTCGAAAGATTTCTTGTATTTATTAATGAAAAGTGATATATTGTTTTAAATAAGTTCTCTAATTTAAATTTAGAAATTAGCTACATTAAATTATTTAAATGATCTATTGGGTATTATTTATTACAAAATATTTTTTTAATTAT